>CM059211.1:7496038-7798538 GCA_030347435.1 Clarias fuscus | reverse complement strand
TTCACAGGGCGGGGCATTTGAAACGTGCTTATAAGGGCAGACCGTCAACAGGATTAGGGCGGCGGTTTATTCTTCTCTAAAGACCGCCCGGTAAAGTCTTACACTTTATAACTAGTTATAAACTGTTATAACTTAATGACTAGCTTATCACTAGTTATAAACTGTTATAACTTAATGACTAGCTTTCCTAATCTTTAGTTGCCTAGCAACTGTGCTGACTCGACTCGAGCCACCTGAACACTTGACTGGCTACAGTGAGAAGAAGTAGCTATTCTGATACACACACTGAAAACTGGGTTAGTGAGGGTGGCTAAGTAAACATGCAGGCAAATGTATACACACATACACACACACACACACACACACACACACACACACACACTATCAAGCACACACACACTTGGGAATTGATATTGTGTGTGAGCTAAAAGATGGCGCTTAGAGTAGCTATGTGCTAACATTGAAACCATGGCAACAGGCAGGAACGCCTGTGTGAGATGAGCATCGTTAGAACACATTTCTTTTTCTTTGTACCGCACATTGTTTTTGGTGCGCATACACACACACACACACACACACACCCAACTCATTCTCCTTTTTTTATTTACACAAACCCTGGAAAGCAATTAAGCTAGCACATGAAAGAAAAGTTATCTTTCTCCCCATCTCCCTGTGCCTACCCTCTCTCTTATCCTCTCTTCACTCTCTCTCTCTTTCTTTTGCTGTATCTCTCTCCATCTCTCTGTCTCTCTATTTCAGTCTCATTATTTCTCACAATTTCTCTCTCTCTTACTCTCCTCTTTGCATGACCTCTCCCTCTCTGTCCCTGTGTTTCTCCCCCTCCCCATCTCTCTCTCTCTCTCTCTCTCTCTCTCTCTCTCATTTTAGTCTTCTGATAGTGCTTGATCAAGCTGCCCGAAAGATTACAAAGAAATTGGACACATGAATGTGCCTGTGTTCTGACCACACACATACACACACACATAAACGCACTCACAAACCCAAACTCTCTCAGATCCAGATGGAGGGTCAGCCAGATCAATATCCAGTCAGCAAGACTAAGTCTCATCACAGCTCAATGAATATGTCAGTCTCTCTCTCTTTGTCTCTCTCTCTCTCTCTCTCTCTCGCTCTCTCTCTCTCTCACACACACACACAACACACACAGACACGCACACACACAGACAACACATCTGTAACTATGGGACTGAACACATCTTCACGCTCATTTAATTAAGCATTCTTCATCACATCTGTGGAAAACCAGCCCAGGCTCCATAAAACAAACACTGAACTCTGAGCTGACATCAGTTCAGTTCCTCTGTTCATACACAAACCACAGGACAGGAATTTTATATCAGAGAACCTTTAGTTTTCCACTTTAAAGATTTTATTAATTAAAATGCCAGATCTACAGATTACAGATATGACATTTACAGATTAAAGATGCAGTGCTGAAGACATTACCAGATTAAAGATGCAGTTCTGAAGAAATTACCAGATTAAAGATGCAGTGCTGAAGATTAACAAAATAAATATGATGTGCTGACGAGATTTAGATTCCATTAGATTAGATTAAACTTTAGACATTGTGCAGTGTACATGTACAGAGCCAATGAAATGCAGCTAACATCTAACCAGAAGTGCATAAGTGGCCTGTTTACACATACAAAGTGTTATAAAACAGAAGATGTATTTGGTATGAGCTATGGTATATATAGTGATATTGTAATGTACAGTATTACTATATTCAATGTGCTATAGTAAACAGACGCACACAATTACAGGTGCAGGGATTTAGATGCAGTGCTGAATATTAACATATTAAAGATTCAATTCTGAAGATTAATAAATTAAAGGTGCAGTGCTGAAGACTAACTGATTAAAGGTGCAGTGTTGAAGATTAACAGATTTAAGATTCAGTGCTAAAGATTAACAGATTAAAGATGCAGTACGGAAGAGATTATCAGATTAAAGATGCAGTGCTGAAGATGTACAGATAAAAGGTGCAGTGCTGTACAGATTAAATTGACAGTGCTGAAGAGTTTTACAGATTAAAAATGCAGTGCTGAAGAGAATTATGGATTAAACATGCAGTTCTGAAAATATTCACAGATTACATTAGCAGTGCTGATAAAATTTGCAGTGCTGAAGAGATTTACAAATTAAAGACGAAATTATGAAGTGTTTTACAGATTAAAGATGCAGTGCTAAATATTAACAGCTTAAAGATGCCGTGCTGAAGAGATTTACAGATTAAATAAACCGTACTGAATAGATTTACAGATCAAAGGTGTAGTGCTGAAGATGAACATATGAAAGATGTCGTGCCGAAGTGATTTATAGATTAAATATGCAGCGCTGAAGAGATTAACAGATTAAAGGTTCAAGGCACTGAATCAGCCAGATGTTTGTTGTTACACTCACACTGTGCCATTAGTCTCTCTTGGGAGAGTTGTTATTGTTTTGGAGAAGTCCTGTAATAGAATCTGATGACGTACAATACCCCGGTCGAGGAACAGAAAACGCTAATAAATACTGAGGTACACACAACCTACCAAGTACCCTCCTGCAATCTCCTCAGTGACGGAGCACAGTCGTGGTGTTGGCCGTATTTCACTCTCCATAAGCCTCTGTGATGAATGTGCTGAACAGTGAAGTGTTAATGTATTACACAGAATAGGTGTGTGTGTATATGTGTTAAATTTTTGCCAGTAGAGGAAACTCATTTTAATTGCTTCCATCAGATTTACTGTTTTACTCGTTGCAAATATTCCCAAATGATGGTTTACACTGCCGGACTTGGCAACGTGTTTCCCAGTCAAATAGCTTTAAGGAGGGTGGGGCTAAACGATTGATTTCCATTGATCACTCAAAGTGATTAGAATTTTATTGAGTGTGGTGTGTATGATGTCATTCATCTCTCATGGTTCACAATGCTGGCTAATTATTAAAGAAATGTGTGTGTGTGTGTGTGTGTTTGTTACAGACGTGGTTGCAGTAGGAAGAGAAAGGGCACACCAGTAAAAGTGTGCGATAGAGTCTTTGCAACAGAAGATGACGAGGAGAACACAGAGCACAGCTACGCACCAGGTGAGGAGTGTGTGTGTATCTAAGTCTGTGTGTTAATTGAGAAGGGCTGCATGGTTATAAAGAATCATTACAGCTTGAGGTTTTTTAAAATGATTTCTCTGCTTCTTAAGCAACACCTGAGCACCCCCTGCTGGTGATTTACTGCAGTTGAGAATTTTTGTTCTAATAGTGTTGCTGTATTTCTTTTTATTAATATACAAGTTTAAAGGGTGATAATGTTTGTGTTAGTAAACCCATTGATTTTCATAAAATACACAAACACACACACAGACACACAGTTGTGCAGCGAGCTAAGTCATAGTGTTAATAGCACCCATGTAAAAATGCATAATAGGATAGCTCAGAGTTAAATTCTGACATTTCTTAGTTTTTTTAAAAACATAAAAAGGTGTTGTTGTTGTTGTTGTTGTTTGCGGCATGTCAGTGTCCAGGCGTTCCAGCTGTTAGTTACAAGCGAGAGCAGGAAAACGTGTAATTACTGCAATTCCAACGTGATGTAAGCACAGCGTCAATTCTGTGAGATCTTCCTGCTTACCGTTAAAAACACTGATGCAGGAACCCGAACACCAGCCTTCTTTAGGGAGAGAGAATGTGGCTCTATTCTGCAAGTGTGTGTACATGTTTGTATGTGTGTGAAAGAGAGAGAGAAAGAGAGAATGTCTGAAGCATGTAAATGAACCAGGTGTGTCTGTTTGTGTGTGTGTGTGTCTCTGTTTCAGGTAATGGTCAGGAAAGAACAGAGCACAAACAAAGATCTGGTCTGTGCGGCACGGCTGAATCTGCTCAAACCTGGTGAGTGTGTGTGCGTGTGTGTGCATGTGCGTGTGCAGTTGAGGGAAGATAGCGGGTAATTGTTGGTGTGGTTTTGGGAAGATATCTGTATTTGTGTGTGTGTGTGTGTGTAGATGTGGGGGATTACTGGAATGTTGGCTGTGTGTGTTTATTGCAATGTGTTTATTATCTTTGGGCCAATGATGGAATGTGTGTGTGTGTGTCTGTGTGAGTGTTTATTACAGTGTGTAGTACGTGTGTATGCGTGTCTGTATGCTAGTGTATAGCCACAGTGAAGATGATACTGTATGTGTGCGTGTGTATGTGTATGAGTGTTTGGAATGTTCCATGGAGTATTTTGAATTCACATTAGCGAGGGTTCATAAAGAAAAATGAGCGTTAAATTAAAAAGTCTCACGAACAGAGCTGAAAAACATTAAATTATAGTAAAAATGTGAACAGTGAAATAAAAGAACAGGGTTAGAAAACACCAAGATTTATTTTAGATTTAAAGAAAGTGCAAGAAGTAACTTTAAAAATAAATTTAACCACCAACAAGTTTCTGTATAATACTTTAGAGCCTTAGAGTATTTTATTTAGAGAAAAGTAAAATTTATTAAGTAATTCATGTATTAAATAATAATAATAATAATTGTAATATTTGAAAATAATGTAAAAAGTCACACTTTATACACTGTTAGCGATGGAAATCACCAGTCACCTCCTGATACAATATTATCACGTTATTCAGTGATGAGTCGATTAAAATTGTGATTCTAAAAATCACAATTTTATTTCGTATTACATTTTCCACCGATTTTGTTACAATTTTAAACCATTAAAAAAGTTTAATGATTAATTGAATGTAGCCTGTTCCTTATAACACTTTCTTTTCACTTTCTCTCTATTTAAACAATACAAACTATAAACCTAATATGAGCTGCAAACCTTCTAACGCAGACAGCTCTAGCAGTGTTTTGAGACCAGTGTAAGTGTGTGTAATGAGTGGGTTTGATGCTACAAATATGCTCACAGAGTTTGGAGGAAAAGGCAGATAGGAGATTTTTAACCTGCATGATTTTTGATAATGTAATGCCATAAAAATTTGTTTCTGTTGGACCACACGGACGGTACTGTGCTCGGCACAGAATTGTTTATATCTGAGTCTAATCGGCCGATCATGGACAATCAAACTGAAAACCAGGCAGTTCTGAGATTCATGAACCGCCATACAAACATGAATTGCCACTCAAAAGAATCACAAATTTATAACTAAATCTATTATTTCCCCCATCTCTATTTCCCTGAAGCAAATATATCTCAGTCAGAGCATTTAGCAGCGATGCGTTTCAGCATCGTATTAACTCCAACTCAGGAGTAGTGAAGACATCGGTGCACACTCTGGCCTCTAAGTCCCAAAATGCACTGCAGTGGAGTTACAGCAGAGACTCAAGAGATGTCAAGCTGATAATGGTTTTAGCGTTGTTAGTGTGAAAGCTGAAGCTTTCGAAACCCGATCTGTTTTGAACAGAGTTTACTGATGAGCAGGAGAGAGAGCCATACAGACTAAAGCACTAAAGCATTACTGCATCTCTGTAGCTAGAGATGATTTTAGGGTGAAATATCACTGCACTATTGTAAGCAGGTAGTCACACGGCATCGTGGGTAACGTAGGAAATTGTAGAGCAGCATGCTGATTGTCCCTATAAGTTTTTATCTCTGGGTGCTCAGGAGAACCACGAGTTCTTCTCTGTGCACTTTGATCAGTGTGATTCAAGAACACACAGCTTTGGGATTGTGTACATGGCATTGATTAATCTCTCTCTCTCTCTCTTTTTCTCTCTTTCTTTCTCTCTCTGATTACCATCATCTATCTATGTCTGTCTCTTTTTACCCCTACTTATCTCACTGTCTCTCTCACTCTCCGTATTATTCTGTTTTACCCCGTCCTTTATTCTGCCTCTCTGTCTCCTTCTCACTCTCGTTCACTCACTCAATCCCTCCCTCCTTCACTGTTTGTCATGTCTCCTGCCTTTGTGCGACTCCCCCCCTTCTCTCACTCACTCACTCACTCACTCACTCACTCACTCACTCACTCACTCAATCATTCCCTCACTCACTCACTCATTCCCTCACTATCTGTTTGCCATGTCTCCTTGCTTTGTGTGTGTCTCTCTCACTTGCCTGCTTGCTCACTCACTCACTGTCTGTCATGTCTCTCGCCTTTGTTTCTCTCTCTCTCTCTCTCTCTCTCTCTCTCTCTCTCTCTCTCTCTCTCCCCCTCTTCCTACCTCCCTCAGTGCTACTGAGACAGGGGAACAGAGCTCCAGCAGTGGGAGGGGAGGCGTTCTCTACCCGCCGCCCAACTGCCGAATTCGTGAAGTGCACTGTGGCAATCAGGTACGGCTGGTCGTCGTCGCCATTCGTGACATCACTAAAGGCGAGGAGATCACAGTCGACTATAATCCAAGCGAGTGGGGGGAAAGCGCTATGACAAAGGTAAGCATTTATCAGCAAAGCTTTACTGATGCAGATTGTTTTTTTGGAGAACTGTATTTATTGTGTATGATGTGTGTATGTGTTAGTAAACACAGAGATCTAAAAGTTAATGGATTATAGAATCGAAGTGAGGACTAAAGCTGTCAATTATCAGGAGCATTCAAACAAAGGGAACTTAGATCAAATTTATATCAGTAATCCTAGCAATTGCCATACCTGTGTGTAATCGATCTTGATAACTACCTAGCATCTGTATGATTAAAGGAGTGGACACAGACAGTTCTGACAACAGGAATCCAGATTTATTCTTATATTATATAGTTATTGTAAGCATAAATTGGTTATACCACATGTTTAAGTAGTTGGATTGTGCCCATGCTCACGAAACCGGTGTGGCACAATGTAAATGTAAACTCTCATGAGTATATTCACACGAATAAATAACATTCATACAACACTATGTAGTAACCGTGTGTTATTAATTATCTTTGAAGAATATTTAATCACCATGGCAGCATTATAAGATGTACTGTGGTGGCCAGCGGTCAGTCTGGCTGTTCAGCCTGTCTGTTGTGTGTGTGTTTGTGTGTGAGCGTACTGTAATTATTGTGATTATTCCAGATATTATGATTGATCAGTACATGATGTGTTCTCCATGTGTTGTAGGGTTTAACTGGCTCAGTGTCTGGTGCTGCCAGAGAGCCACCTCCTGATCATGACAAGAATGTTAAGAAGGTAAACACACACCATTCATAAACCTGTAACACACAGAAAAGTGCTTGTTTATTGCAAGGAACTCTTTATCTTTTCCCACCTTATGAAACCCAAAGAGTATACAGTATATGAAAGAAATAAGTATTAAAATCGAGACTGATGCTGCATTGTATGACTATAGAATATACTCAGCTGTATTATGATTCAACTAGAGCAAATATTTAACTTAGAAAATATGTCAGACTTCTTCAGTAGTTATTCCTCTATTCATGAACTTTTCACTCAATTTTATTATAATTATTTACAGGAGCACTAGCTTTGATAATAATGTAGTAAAAAAAAAAAATCTCAGATCTCCTGGCTATACTTTACAGACCCCTGGGGAACTCCATTTTGCAAACCATGGCACTAGATAAAGGGGAAAAAAATCATTGTTCAGACATCTGAATGCTTTAAATGCCTAATGCCTAATTCTGATTGTTTATGTTTAGTATTTTCTTGGTAGAACGAATTGCAATAATAACAATTAAATGAGTGCAGTGTGGTAGTAAAAACTTTCCAACCAAAGTGCAGAGTAAGTTATCTAGCTGACTAACTTGGTTATTGTTGAATAGAAGGAAATTGATCCTGTATAATTTGACAAGTTTAAATAAACCACTCAAAACATAATGACTGAAATCCTACTTGTATTTGATTTGTGAAAATCTAAGCGGGTTTACTTCCACACTCAAACCTGCGCTCTGAGGTGATGCTAGTGAACAGATGTCTCAGGTTCACATTTCTTCAGTTTGGAGTCACCAGATTCTGAACCTATAATTAATAGGATAGTGTAACCAGAGTAGCTGGAGGAAGGGGCGGGGTCAGGATGGCAGAAGGGCATGAAGGTTTTTTTCTAATATACATAATCTCTTTTTTTTTTCTGTCTCTTATTTTCTTTATTTGCATCTCTCCTCCTGTCTGTCCACGAAACCAGTATAATATAATATGTTTTGTTTAAGCTCACTTTTCCATCTGTGTGTTATTTCTTTTATTTCAGTCTTCAGTTTTTTCATACATGTAAGTGTATGCTGTCTTTCTCTGTCTGTCTTTCTCTCTTTCGCTCTCATTCTGTTTAGGAGGAGGAGTCTGGGTCTGGTCATGTATCGGATTATGTCACTCCATCCTGGTCTCTCTCTCCTAAATCCTCTCAGCTCTCTCATTCTGAGCTCAGCGATTCAGATGACGCAGAACCACGGAGCCGGACGCCTCGTCGTCGCAAAAAGCATCGCAAACTGTCCTCTTCAGCTGCGGCTAACACTAATGCAAACTCTAATGATAAGAAACAGCCTCATCCCCCACCTCATCGGCCTCCAGGCCGACCGCCAACGCAGCCTTTGCCACACTCCCTGCCCTCGTGTCCCCCTCAGCCTCCTGCACCCTCCAGGCCTGTGTTTAAAAGCCCTGCCCCTGCTGGGGTTGGAGGCAGCTCTATTAATGTCAGCGCCGGTAGAGGTGTGAGCCCTGTGATGCAGAAGCAGTGTTGTGTGTACTGTGGTCGCCATTACCGTTCTGTCCAGCGCCATCTAGACAAACACCATGCCCACCAACCAGACGTACGTGCAGCCATGTTGAAATCACAAGGTTCCGCCCACTTGCCTCATCTACATGCTTCTCTGCCTTCATCCTCCTCCTCCTCTTCCTCTGCCTCAGGGCACAATCGAAACCACAGAGAAACTATTGTTATTCCCACACAACAGTCTCCGCCCCCTCCTCCTCTTCCTCCTTCTATTTCTGTTTCTCCAGCTAGAAGGAGCCCTGTTCTTAATAGCCCCGCCCATCGCAAAAGCCCTGCCTCTCCTCCACCCACTACACCACCCCGAAGGGTCGGAGGTGTTCCTGTGTCAGTGCTGAAGAGAAGCCCACCGTCTCTGGTGACTCCACCCAGGAAAGCAGGACGCAAAAAGAAAGAGAAAGAAGATTTCGATATAATGGAGAAGATGAAGGAGGAGTTTGTCGAGGTGTTGAAGCAGGTGGAGGACCCTAAAATGGAGGAGGAAGAGAATGAAGAAGAGGGAGAGGAAGATGATGACAGCAGTGCAGAGGATAAGAGTGACCTTTCCAGGTAAAATCTCAGACTGGGTTCCTAATTAGTCATTAAGCAAAAAATAAAAACCAAGGGCCAATTGGTTTAAAAAAAAAAAAAAGGAATTTTAGTAGCGATTTTCATTAAAATTGTTTTTATGTAAACAGATTTTGTCAAAACATGTCATATTAATGTGTTATTTTATGTATAATATCTGTATTTTTCTCTCTCCTTGTTTATCAGTTCTCGCCGTCCTCACATGCTCCCCCTGCTCTCGTCTCTCTCCTCCCTTGTGTTGTACCTGCGACGTCTCCAGCACTCAGCCTTCATCTCTCTGTCACGTTCCCCGCAGTCAGCTGAAGCATGGCGTCTGCTCTGCCACTCTAGCTTGGCGCTTCTCATCCTCTACAACCGTCGCCGCGAGTGTGAGGTCTCCAAACTCACCATTTCCGAGTACCAGACCCGGGTGACCCCTCAGTCCTCTGCCCCGTTGCCTCCCAATGCTCTTACACCTCTTGAAGCCTCGCTTTCTCCTTTTGAGAGGCTCGTCCTGCCCCATCTTCCTCGAGTGGGCGTCCAGGGAAAACGAGGTCGAGTGCAGCCCCTGATTCTGCCCCCTCACTCCGAACATTGCTTAGAGCTTCTTTTACAAACTAGGGCAGGAGTTGGGGTGGATCCCCAAAACCCCTATGTCTTTGCCCGGCCATACCATTCTCCTGCCACACCTCTGAGAGGTACTGATTTGCTAAGAAATTTGGCTAAGTCAAGTGGAACGCGCCACCCGAGGGCACTCACACAAACACGCGTTCGGAGACAAGTCGCAATTCTTACTCAGTTACTGATGCTGAGCGAGGGTGAAGAGGAGGGACAGCGTGGAGCCGCACAGCAGAGATTAGAGAACTTTCTACAGAAGGAGTACCATGTGACCCAGAGCTGTGCTACTATTGGCCAGGACCCAGGGCTCATGGGCCTGATCGGGCGTGTAGTACTGTGTGGGGAGAGAGATGGCGTACTCTTCCGAGGAATGAGTCTTCATCATATCTGTTTAGAGCTGGATGGTGAGTGTGTGTGTGTGTATGTAATTATAAGAGTAAAAAAATATGTTTATATATGATCAATCAATTCAGGCCCGAGTTATGTTAGAAATATTAAAGAATAATTTAATAGTAGACTGAATAGTACCAACTGCAGAATATAACCCATTATAGCTGTACATGAAATAGTGAAACCCTCTCTTTTCTCTCTCTCCTCATTTCATTTTATTCTGTATTATTGAAATACTTTTTATATTATTTTGGGGAATATTTATATGTAATAAAACATGCAGTTAAGCATTGAAATTGTTTTACTAAAGCCTAAACTCTGCAATCCTTCTCTCTCTATCTCTGTGCGTATGCGCAGTGATGTCGGGGAATTCTGCAGATTCGTTGTCGGAAGAATCAGATGGAGAGCAAGAGAAGGAAAAGAGCGATTCTCCAACCATCATGATTAAAAAGTCCTCCAGCAGTATCAAACCCCCTCGGCTCAAGAAGATGAGCTCCTCTCCCTTCTCTCCCAACCGCAAGAGGGGCTCAGGACAGCCCAAGCCAGGTGCGTGTGTGTGTGTGTGTGTGTGTGTGTGTGTGTGTGTGTGTTTGTGTTTGTGTGTGTGCATGCATCTAATAATTAACCTGCAAGCTAATACAGTTTCTGTGGGGAAACTGGTGACCTTGTGTGTGTACTACAGATTATTTTCAAACAGCTCCCTGTCTGTGTTTGTGATGTGTTTGCGAATGACCAATGATTAACACATCCTTAAATCTGTCCTTCTCTTTTCTCTTTCTCTTTTTTCTTTCTTTTATTTTAAAACTCTGTTTTACTGCTCCATGATTCTCACCTGTCTTTCTCTTATCTGTCTGTCCTTCAAAATCTCTCACTCTATCTTTCATTAACTTGATTTCTGTCTGTGCCCTCTTTATTTCTTTATCGTTCTCGCTTCTTCTATTTTTCACTCTCCTTTTTCTTATTATTTCCTCTATTTTTCCTTTTTGTTTGATTCTGGTTTCTTTGTTTTTCTCTTGTTTTCTGTTTCTCCTTCCTTCCGTCCTCATTCTGTATCATATTCTTATATTGCTTCCCTTCGCTCACTTGTTTTTGTTTCATTTTACCCTCTGTATTTCTTTTTTTTACTTGTTTTCCTTCTGTCTTTGTCTCTATTTCCTACATTTCTGTCCTGTCTTTGTTCTCTCATTCCATTTGTACAATCTATCTGTTTCTCATTCTCCCTCTCCATACTTCAGGTAAGCGTGGCGTACTGAAGCGTCCGTGGTCTGAGGCGGAGCGGGCTGCGGTGGAGTCGCACCTGGTGCGGAACATCATGGAGCTGCGTGTCCCCGCTAAAGCAGACTGCGAGCGCTGTCTGGAGAAGTGTCCACTCCTCGTCACCAACAGGAGAGACTGGAGAGCCATCAAGTTCTACTGCCACAACCGCATCCAACTGCTGAAGAAAACACAGCAGAGACAGAGCCCACCAACCCTGTCCGTCTGCTGAGGTGGCCAAGTACAAAACCTGCTAGGGAAAGGTAGGAGGAGTCAGAGGTAGGGAGAGGAGGTGAGGAGTTTCTAAACCAGACTAAAGCTGTACAGATGAAGGTGCACCCTGTGTGTGTGTGTGTGTGTGTGTGTGTGTGTGTGTACAATCACCAGACATTTTCAGTTAGGAAGGCTAAAAGACTTGAAATGTCGTGCACATTGATGAAGATTACCGTAGATGCTTTATTACTGTTATTCTGATGAGTTTGTTTTCATTCTCTTGCTAATTTATGATGACTTGGGAAAAATGGAAAATGTATTCTGACAATATTGTGATATTTTTGAACATCATGATACATGTGTGCCACAAAATTTCATTTTTGAAACTGAAATACACTTGTATACATGTTGTGTTTAAAAGTTACAAAAATATTTATATAACAATAATTGACTGTATCATAATGTTCATATATCACAATATCTGTATTTCATGACCATATTGCCCAGCTCCACTATACACAGACACAAAACAACACTAATGTCTCTAGTTGCCCCTAAAGAGGGCTTGTACTATTTATTTAACGAGCCTAAAAAGTTTCGGTGGTGCTTCCTCGTGAGCGACTTCTGAAAAAAATACATTATGCTTCAGAAGGAAAGTGTCATTTGGTGTTTAGCATCTTGTCACACTTGTGTTGTCTTCAACAGGTCATCATAGCCTCTTTGTTTTCACAAAAACAGTGTCTTAAAGTAAAAGAGAAGCCAGGTTTGCACTGTATCAGACACATTTCCTTCTTTACACTTTTGACCCTTTTGAGAGAAAAAAAACCCCATGCATGAAAGAAGGAAGGGGGGAAAAGGTGAAGGATAAAACCCTCATCTAATCTAATTAATCATACATTTCACTCGCACCCTTCTTCATTCTGTCACAATTCAGAAATGTCTTTGCAACTCTGAATAAATAAATAAATAAAAAATAGAATAACTAATTTGCTCATATAAAGATACACAGCAGCAGGTAGTAACTCAATCAGTTTATTTTTTAATGTTCGTCTGAAGTAAATAAGGGTAATAGGGAGGTGCTAAGATTAGTATTCACTACTCTCTATTTTTACATGAATACATTTAAGCTGGTTTTGCGTACGCGTGCGGTTATAAACGCTCCGATGTTTCAACAGGATGTTCAGATCGATCTAGAAAAATAGCTGCCATCTTGTGAAAGCACAGAACATCAGCTCAGATGTTTAGAGCACTCAATTGTGATGATTCTAGAACAGAACAGAGCCAGTTATATGTTTTCTGCCAGTAGTGTCAAGATTTAAACGGGATGTTTGGAACGTTATTGTTTCTAGTTCTATGGCATTAGCTCAGACCTTATAGACCAATAGGACAGAACATGAGCTAAGATCATTTAGAAATTTAGAATGTTTGTAATCTATATCAGAAGTTGGTACAGGCCCTAGATTGATAGCACATCAATTTTAACTGGACAACTAGAATGGAGTTCCACCCCATTAGCTCACCCCTTCTGGTAGGACAGAACGCCACCCTCATAGGTTTGTAATGTTAGAGAGCAGTAGTCATACATGTTCTTGGATGGTAGGACAAAGATAAAAAACAATATGGTTAGAACAGAGTCAGTTCTCAGCATGTCATTTCAGCTAAGACTTTTTATTGTTTAGAATAGAGTCAATTTGAATATAGTGTTTGGAACAGTGTTTGTTTTACTTCTAGAGCATCTTTTCAGGACAGAGTCTAGAAAAGTAGGTAGCTCACGCTTTCTGTCAGGATAGAGCATCAACTCATACCTTTTAGAGTGTTCTAGAGCAGTAGCTCAAGATGTAACCAGGAGATTGTTGGTTCTAGATTTAGACCAGTAGCTCAAACAGAACATTTACAGCATTGTTCTATCCAGTTGTAGAACAATATCTGGGACATTTTAATAAGAGCAGGATGTTTGAAAGGGTGTTGACCCTAACCCAGCTTAGACCCTCTAAATAAACAGTTGCTGTTAGCACTATCGGGCCTTCAGATCCTTATTCAGAATGTCAGTTTGTTCTACATCTAGGGCACATTTTTTTTTAAAAGTTCCCAATTAAAGAACAATAGTAACAATGTCTATTTTGGTCTTAGACCAGAAGCTGAGACATTTTCACAAGGTGTTAATTTTAAACTTGTCTTGATTTCTGTCTTGGTCTTGGTTCTGGACTGAACATTATTTAGAGTGGGGACTGAGTAGATATATGGTCCTAGAGAAGGGGTTCAGATGTTATAACAGTTAGAAAGATGTTTAGAGAGGGTTCTGGCTCTAAAGCGGGATCTCAGGCAGTCTAACAGAAGTTTCTAATGGGTGCCGATTCTAGACTAGTAGGTTGGTTGTTTCCGATTAAATGTGTGAAGTGGGTTCTTGCTCTGGAATAGTGATATTGTAACAGCAGCTTGGATATTTCATCAGAATGATTAGAGCAGGTTCTGGTTCTAGAGCAGTAGCTGGGACATTGTAACAGAGCGTTTAGGACGGGTTCTTGGTTGTGTAGATGCGTTTAATTGTTGCTTAACGAGGTTGATTTAATGAGCTTTACTTGTGTGTGTATGCGTGGGTGTATGTGTGTGATATGTTTCTACTCTTCAGACTTTTATATATGAAACACGTAACCACACTTTAACACCTCAGTTTACACTTAAATTATTTAACAGTGGATATTATTTGTGTAGTGTCTAATCTGTAGTTGATTTTCCACTCACCATGTACATACAGATTTATATAAATATATACATTACACTGTCCTTATTATTAATGATTATTAATATTATTAATATGACCCACATTACTGGTGTTTTTGTCTTTATTGTTCCTGCTGTTGTTTCTATTTGCTTGTTTTTTTTCATCCTGTAAATATTGTATGTAAATATATATGTATATAAATATGAGAAACAAAACATGAAAGAACACATGAATGTAAATACATGAACTGTTTGGTGTTTTTTTTTTAAAAACTGGTCTGAAGTGACGAATAAAACATTTTCATTTGTAATTTACTTATGTATTTATTTCTTCCCGTGGTAGGAGTTACATGTCATGACCACTGTGTGGTGCTGTTGGAGCTAAATCCATTATTAATATTACAGATTTTATTACAGTTCTGTCTCAGGAGGAACGTGTAAAGTTTTAAAGAAATGTAATACATAACATGTGATTTAAGTGCATCACGCTTGTTTTTGCCTTTGGGCCGTTCCCGTTGAGGGGTCGCCACAGCGGACAAACTTATTTGGTGCAGGTTTTACGCTGTGGATACCCTTCTTGACGCAACCCTCCCATTTTATCCGGGCTTGAACTGAATTATTAAATCAATGAGGAACCATTTTGTCAGATTAACCTATTTGACCTAAATATTTTAAGTAGACTTTTTAATGTAAAATTTTTATTTTATTATGTAAAATATTTAATATTTTTATTTCTATATCTTTAAGTCTTTGATGTTGGGTAACCCTGCACTGGGCAATTTGGTTGTTTTAACAAACTTCTTATTGATGTCTCACATTTCCAGAGTTTGATGTTATTCTCGTATCCAGCTTGTAGAAGTGTTGGTGAAACAAGTGTACCTAACAAGTCTACCGTAACTGGTTTTGACAAGGAGAGGCAAAGAGAGATGACCCCTAGGAAAATATACTAGTTTATTAAGCTACTTACTAAAGTATACTAGAGTAAACTGTAGTATTTACTACAGTAATTGACTACACACCATTGTAAACATAGGAACGGGAATCCCAACAGGATATTTTCATGATACCTCCATTTGTATTGTGATTCTGTATGTATCACAATTCAGTTTTTTATTATTAAGATTTTGTTACAGTTCTAAAAAAAACTTGCCAAATTATATTTCGCTGCCATACAGATTCTGTAGTGCCTGCCAATGTGCGAATAGCCAACTCAAATGCAAACATTTGTACAAAAGAATTGCAATACTTAACTGAATAGATTTTTTTTTCACCACCTCTGGTAAACCTTAGTTTTTCCTATAGTAATTGACTACATACCATGTGTGTGTGTGTAGTATAGTGTATATTTAATAGTGCTGATGTCTTAAATGGGCGTTTGGCAAATGACCCAAAATATCTGACTTTGTGTTGAGTTGAGCCCTTGATATGAGTAGTGAATATTTTTCAGCTCAATGAGATCTAGAAGCATACTGAGTTTGAAATGTACATATGCAAGTGTGTATGAGCTATGCAGCAAAATCTCCTGTAAAGTCCCAGACTCACAGACATCCTAATAGCAGCAAATTCCAACCTTAGCAAAGATTTTCATGAGTTTTTTTGTTCTACCTGTGCCACCCAGTTGCACCACACAACCTGTGTGTGCCTTTTGAGCATGTTAAGACCTCCAAAAAGACACTGAATATGGCATCAAGTTTAAGGCATCATCACAGCTGGACGTGTCTTTCTGGTGCACCCAGGTGGTGATGGCCACCGTGCTCAACATACAAACTGCGTGCCTTTTGAGCATGTTAAGACCTCCAAAAAGCCCCGGTTGCTGATGTCACTCAATGTTGGCCGGGTTTGGTGATCATAATGGCGCAGGTGCTTGGGCCGGTCGTCGTTTGTGTGAGGTGTGTAGGGTGTGTGTGTGTGCGGGGATGGGTGTGTATAGTGTGTGTGACTATGATGCATGATGACGTCATAGTCATGTCAGCATCGTGCGATGGCATAGTGCTTGGGCTCTGGTAATCCTTAGAAGAACAAGAGGGCCTTCACACATTTATGACATCATCACTACTAAAACAGCATTGTCAGAGCGATTGTGCTGATGTCATAGTGCTTGGGCCCTAATAATCCTTAAAAGAACAAGGACTTCTTCAGACTGCAGGCAAATCAGATTTTTTTTTTTCTTCACAAATCTGATCTTCAGGACAGACTGTTCACACTGTTATTTGAAAGTGATCAGATTAGATTTGGATCGGTTCAGACGGGCAGTCCATATCTGATACATTGTCAACGTATCTGCATTGGTTAGTGTAGTAATGATGCAGGAGGCTCACATACAGCACTATATTTCCTCATATAGAGGCAATGTTTTGTACATTCCCTCTTGCTTTGCCTGATCTGATGAGTCCTCCTAAAGTGCTATCACACTTTATTTCACTTTTTCAAGGACTACTGTTCTACATTAACATACTTAGTCAGTCTTCTGGAAAACACGGTTAATTTAGTTGCACAGAAAATTCAAGGGAGCAGCTTTTATGTACTTGCGGCATAAAAGTTTTTATTTACGTTTTTAACCGCGCATCCATGTCAATACCCCGTGAGCGTGTGGATTTTAACTTCCATATCAGGTTGTGGATGACATATTGGACAGCTTGAAATCCGATTTGAGTGGATAGAGCCTCCGGACTGAGACACATCTTTAGGAATCTGATTCCAATCTGATTTCAAACCACCACTGGGTGTGGTTCATATTGGATTTTGCAAATCAGATTCACTGTGTTCAGAGTACATGAAAGCAATCGGATTCCAAACTGATTGCAACCTGGATATGCCAAAAAAAAAAAAACGGATTTGGGCTGGAAGTCTGAACAAGGCCAAACTCTGTCTTGTCAAATAGTTTGAAATCAGCCAATTCAGCCGCATTTCTGGATTGTTGCACTGTATAAGAAACTAACTTGGGATTGAATTAGGGATGCATCAAGAATAAATTTTGGGACTCATAAATACCAGGATCAAAATAAATTGACTATAATGTTGTATTTATTTATGTTCACCACTGTTTTAATGATTTAAACAGGATATGAAACGCACAAATGAATGTTCACACCATTAAGCTACCATGCTTGTTTCATTTCACCTGACACATGTTAGCATTTCCTACATAATTTTATGTTCAAGATGTTTCATGGTTATGTTTTTTAAGGTATCACTTACTTCTCTGGAGGAATTATTTAGATTTTAATCATTAACCATGAAGTATATCCCGATCTCTGTCGTGACATGTCCCTGTTCCTTGGCGTGATAGAAACAAAATCCCTCCGTTGTTTTTTCCTGTAGTAGGCAAAGTGACTCACGCTACGATGACATCAGGATTTCATTAAAACGGACTGAATCCTGCGTACGTGAAATCGTCCTTAGGGTAAGACTGTCGTGATAAACATGATGCAGTAAACACGAGTGTTACAGTCACGCCCTCAGGAGAAACTGAAAAGACAAATACCAAAACAAAAACACACAAGAGTTGGACAATAGGCATGAGAAATGAGAAAATAAGAAAACCGGAATCATTCAGCACTAGAATTCTAGGAGTGTGTGAAATACGGTGTGAAGGTTTACAACATAACCACAGCTTTGTGTAAAGCATTATAGTCCTCCTTCAGATTTGTCCAGATGCTCCTAAATGCTGGGTTATGATTGGTCAGAAGGGGTTAATTAACACAGGAAATTATCTTATGCGTATAATTGAAATAAGTAACTCCTTGTAAGAGAAATAAATTACTCAAGGATGTGCTGTTATAGATCACAACACACTCTGTACACAATCCTTAAATAATCCAAACCAGACTGGTGTGATAACCTACCACAATGAAGGTAATGATTTTCGCGGGAACAGCATGTCCCTGAAGCAATTCTCAACATTTTCTGTAGAGGGACTTTCGAGAGCATCCTGAACAGCTGCATCACTGTCTGGTTTGGGAATTGTACCGTCTCGGACCAAAAGACAGAAAGAAGAGGACAGCTAAGAAGATCAGGATCTCTCTTCCCTCCATCACGGACATCTACACTACACGCCTCATCCCCAAAGCCACCAGCAATGTGGCTGATCAGACAAACCACTCACACACACTCTTCACCTTCTTGCCATCGGGAAAAAGCCACCGAAGCAATCGGGTCCTCACATCCAGACAGTTTCTTCCCAGAAGCCATCCGACTCCTCAGTACAATGGGACTGGACTAATAAACACACACTCAATCAGATGAACACCGTTGCAATTTTTTTTGGCACAATTGTTCCTTTGCACAATATTTACTGCTTCTATTTGCACAAAATGTTTACTGCTTTTACCATCTCATGGACAATTTATTTGCACTACTTCAACTCACCTCTGAGTACCGTTCAGCGCTACATTGTGACAGGGTATTTATTATACCATAGTGTCGTGTTTCTAACTGTTTGCACATCTGCACAACAGCACTTTATGTGGTCTTTTTCTTTAGTTCTTAGCTAGTTTTGTTACATTATGTGGTATGTTTGAAATGACAAAAGCTTACTTGACTTGAGGGGGGATTATATAGGGAAATAAAGGGAGTTTTAAACTCAAAAGTTCAGCTTTGACTTGAACATCTTTATACACAATGAACACAGCTTCCACACATTAAAAATTTTTTGTTTGTTAAAATTTTTATGTAATGTCATTTAACGTACAGTGCCTTAAAACAGGCAGAGAAGTTCTTCTCCATCATGTGGTTTTTGTCTTGTGTACAGACTTGCTTTATCCATGCTAAACACGTAGCTGTTAGCTCTCATTAATGAGTAGCTGCGTTAGCCTGACAGATCCAGATGTCACTTAAGACAAGATTAGGTCCAACTGGCACAAAGAGTGTGACTATTAATATTACCCTTTCAACCCAAACTACGAGGGGAAAAAAAAGTGAACAGGTTTAAATGCATCCTGTTTCCGTTATAGTTTGTGTTAAAATGCTATTAAACATACTGTGAGAAGATGTATATTGAAAATTCCCCGCTGCGCCCACAAACTTCATCAAGCACAAGCTTTTAAATTATTAATTTTTTTGATCATTGACTCAGCTCACCAAAAAGAGTTGTTTGTGAACTTGATATATTTTTCCAATCCAAAAAAAAAACCTTGTGTGCAAGTCGGCTCACATCAAAGCCGACTCGTTAGCAAATGGCACATCATCGTTAGAATTTTAAACATCCAGTGATCAGTATTGTGAATGCACCTGAGATGGTGTCACAAATTTAAAAGGCTGTCAACTTAAATCTAGCTATCTATCACGTTGATTCTTGATTCTTTGCAGACAGCGTAAAGTGACGCGAGAGAAAATCGTTTCTCTCAGATATGTTAAAAAAAAAATTAACAAAGAGAATCGTATTGTAAACACATTTGTGCCTTGAACACTGTCTCAAGCTTTGGAGAAAGCTGATGTTTAGTAAAAAATACTGTGGTAATACTGCAAACTGTGCTAAATCCATAGAAGCTTCGAGTGTGTTTAACTGCAGTTCTGTGTTTCTGCGTTCTATGTGCTTTGATCTGGAACGTTTGTTTCCGTTTCCTCACTCATCACGTTCCCTGTGCTCTCCACTGTTCTGGGATCAGACAGTTCTGTGCAGTCCTCATTACACACCGACACGTTGCTTAGGTCTCTCTCTGATCCGTCCTGAATATCAGGACCGTCCTCAGAACATATGCCTGTAGCTCCGCCCTCTTTCCCAGAATCCTCTGCTGCTGTTCTACTTGTGCGCCCATGTTTCCGAGTTGCCAGATCTTCATCATCGTTTAATGTTTCTGGCTCGTAACCGTGTCTCACTCTTTCCACAGGACTCTTCTGGGAGCTGGGGCTGCTTTTTTTAGTGAGATGTCTGCTAGATCTGGGTGTGTGCATATTTTCTAAGCAGAGAGAGGTATGATGATGATGATGATGATGTTGCTGATGGTGATGATGATGGGGTCTGGAAAAATCCTCAGCATTGAGAGTAGTGTCTTCTGTCACTTCCTCTCCAGTCACGATCTCCTCGTCTCCTGCAAAGACATGATCGCGGTGTGATAGAAGTTTATATCACAGTGTTCATTCTAACACATGATCGTTCCTGTAGTAATAGTTAATCAGTAAGAAGGTGTTTATGTAACATTTATGTAAGGCATCTCCAGTGTCGGTGCTTTGTGTAAAGAACACATGTACGAATGAATACAAACAAACAGTCTCATTACTAAAACTTAGTCAACAGAATCATTTTGTTTTCATCTGAAACACTTCTTTGTTTTCACAGATGTGCTAATTCGCACACTTTCAGGTTCAATAATAAATCACACTGCAGATACAACATGAGCTAATCTATTATTCCATAACACTTAGTTCCAACAGAGTAATCTGACTGGACGAGAAGCATTCCATGGGTGATGATATACAGAATAACAGCACTGGGCAACTTACTGTAACTATACGTATCACTCTGTGTGCCAGGTGTTCTAGCAATCATTAATTACACTAACTGTCGGTCACAGAACAGGTGAAAGCAGGTCTTTACGGTCCGCATTACTGAGGAGAGACAGCAGCACCCTGCCAAAACCAACATTCAAAACCGATCACAGAAACACTTTCAGCAAGAAAACACATCTGATAAAGCAGTCATCTTAAACAACACACTGTCTCCTTCAGCGTTGTACTGAATTGCCTCTCAACCGCCTGTGTTGTTCTGTTCACGGCTAACGCAAGCTACAAAACTAACTAGCTTCTAACACATTGCTGAATCTCAAATCCCTCTCTCTTAGTGTGTGGAACAACGGATTGCACGCCCTACATATCTTTCCATTTCATGTCATGTGGGATTCAAACCAGGAAGCCGGAAGTTAACGGAGATGATGTTCTAAAGTGGAATATGTGGAAATATATCCTGTAAGTTTCTCAGGATTTTCTCAGGTCCGCCACCTCCATGGTTTATTCTCCTCACCAGAACGATATGTGTTGGAGAAGCAAAATAACTGGCTAAATAATAAAAGCAAATCATAATCTGTTGAAAATGATTGGTGTTTGTTGTATAAAAGGTCACAGATCACAAGATCAAGATCACGCTTGAGGTCGTGCTGCAATTCAGAACGGCTGTGATATCTTTAGTACTCAGGCAGCATGCCGATATTCCATACAACAGCACAACCTGGAGTGTACTGTGTCAGTGTACCCTTCAAATTTGCACCAAGTGATCATTTTAGCCATGTTTTGTGCTCTATCCAGATCAAAACCCTGACTATCATTTCTCCTGTGAAGCAGAATAAGCGAATGGCCTCACCCACAGAGCCGGGCTGTAACTGCAACACCTCTCCCACCGACGTCTGGACCTGCTGGTGTTCACTCAGAATGATCACATCTCTTCCTCCTGTCAATCAATCAAATCAATCAATCGATCAACCGTCACTAATTCCCACCACTAATTACAACTGCATATAGCAAAATGATCAAGTTAGACATGGCAGGTTTGCTGATAAACATGAACTTATGAATCAAATCAAATAAATACAGAAGTAGAAGAGAAAACCTACTCCCAAGTCCAACAGACACGTTATAGGTAAGGCCTAGGTTTCATCAGGACAGGAAAGGATAGAAAACAAGAGAGAATACACGCGGGTTACAAAAGACATGACAGTCACAGGACAGAAATAATCTCTTAATTCATTTTTTTTTGCATTTATCAGAAGCCTCACTGGTTGTACACGTACCAGGCAAACTCCACACACCAGTCATCTCCAGTGCTTTCAGCTTCCCTTCCAGTTCTGCTACTCTGTTACCCAGAATCCTGTACATCACACAAAACAAACACTCACTTCACACATTGTCACGCTCCAGGAACATGTTTTGTTTATTCAAATAATACAAACAAAGAAGTGTAATGAAAGTGTCAATATCAGTCAATATGTGAAGCAATCATCACCAAAAATACAGAATTTTCAGAGCATTCTGAAAGCCCCAGTTCCTCAGAACCTTCTTCAATTCTTTAGCGTTGGAGTTTATCTATTTACTGACAGAAGGACAGGTACAGGCACTCTGTGTCTCCTCAGGTAAGGATACTCACTTGTTGGACTGGCGTTGGTGCTGAATCACCATGTTCTTCTCGTGAATCGTCTCCAGCAGTGCTGTGGCTAAAGACTTCAGGTCACTGATGGATTGCGGCGTCACGGGCAGACTACAGCCGTTCTCCTCGGACAGCAGCAGCTCCTGAACTGCACAGAAAAATTTAATGAACTGCACTGAACTGCACCACCTGAAAAACAACATTATGAAGATCCCTCTAGGACGCCCTTAAGTATGAGAAAGTGCCTACCACTACCTGTGAGAAAACGTAAGGAATTGTCTACTAGAATGCCTCTGTCTATGATGAAATGTGAGGATATGCCTTCTAGGCAGAACCTGCATGTGAGAAGATATAAATACGTGCCGTCTAGGATATCTCTACCTGTGAGGCACTGTGAGGAAGTGACCTCAAGGATGCGCCTCCCTGCAAGAATGCAATTTCATAAGTACGCTCCAGGGTGCTAATCCATGGAGAAGATGCTATGAAATGCCTTAATGGCTGCCTTTCAAATTAGAGGAACACGATTAAGTGCCCACTGGGGCCCCCTTTACATGCAAACTAATTAGATGAATGTCCTCTAGGGTGCCGCGATATGCAAGAAAACATGACAGAGTGCCCTTTAAGGTTCCTCTTCATAAAAGCATATGTGATGGTGTCCCAGCTAGGATGCCTTTTAGTGCAAAAAAAAAAAAAGAAATTTAGTGAAATGACCTCTACATGACCTCCAGTGTCCACATGACACTGTACCCCTTCCAGTGGTGACAATGAGATGCAGTGCACTGTAGGTTCCCCTACATGAACAAGAAATGAGTGCTCCTTTGAGCGAGAAACATAATGAGGGTCTCTTTACACAACCAAGATCATGTGACGTGCGCGCTAGGCTCTCTGGGGTCTACCTGCTTATTCATTATTTGATTCTGTATAATTCACCTTATAAAACGCGTCTATAAAGTAATCATGACAGATGAAGCGCCTTGTCTCAGGCTGCGTCTCATTCACTACCTTGTTTAGCCGAGAGCACTCCTGTTAGTGCACTACTGTTGGACTTGCCATACACTTTACAGTTCTTCTTACTCTCCAGCGCACTCTGTGAACAAACATAAGCAGGAGAAATGAGAACAACGAATGTGCTAATTATAAGTATGTCTCATTATGTTGTAATTCACGTACTTTGTACTTCATCAAATTGGTTTTGAGGAGAGAGACTTCATCCTGAAGCTGTACAAAGCGCTCATGAAGGTATCTGCAGAACACAGTCAAGACTGACATCACGGTGTGTACAGTATCCTCGATGTCCTCAAGATGACTCTTAGGGTGTTTTCACATTAGGGCTGTGGGATTGTTTTCGAGAAAACTTGACCCCAATGTCAGGGGTTCATTTTGATCAGTGAGAACACAACCGTTCCGTGCTCAGGAACCAAGCCCGAGTCTGATGGAAAAGACTTTAGATCTGTATAGCGTACTCGGGCATGGATCGAATCAGATATGGAAGCTAATCGTACTCGATGTTTAGACCCGACATCATCAGTTCCGTCTGTTTCCTGCAAAATCTCCATGTGAGCGTAGCACGTGCTAATCTCATTCTCTGACCTACACAGCCATAACTGATAAAGTAGAAAAGCATACTTTACTTTGTCCCTTCTGACTCAACTGATAAACTGAACTAATAAAACACACGTGTGCAAACACACAGATCAACAACCATCTAAAAATTGTACACACCAACCTGTACAGTAAATGCTCTTTTGCCCAATAATTACTTGTTACTTGCACAAAACTATTTGATCTTTGCTGCCACTTACAAGGAATCTTTACTGTTTCTCCTCCCACTACCTCAACTCATTTCCTCATTACCATGAAGTACTGAAATGTGTCATGTTGTCGCGATCACTTTGCCGCTCTTGTTTGCACATTTGCGTTTTATGTTGTCTCTTTTGTATAGAATTTAGATAGTTTTTCTGTTAACTTAAAATCTGTCCTGTCTCGGGTATTCAGCTAATTATGCTTCTTAGTTAGCTGGTTAGATTTTGTTAATTTATGTTGTATGTAGCACCTTGGTCCTGGGGGAATGTTGTTTCGTTTGTGTATTAAACTGCATATGGTTGAAATGACAATAAAAGCCTACTTGAACTTGAACCACACGAGAGCGTTGCTAATAATGTTGTTCCCATGTGTTGAATGGCAGCTCAGAAACCAAGTAGGTGCATACTGTCATCTGCCAACAAAACTAATATGAATGCTGGCCAGTGGGGGAGTGAGGAGGACGGAGCAATCGTTCCTGGGCACGGTATAAATTAATTGTGCCTAATGTGAAACGCCCTCAATGATGTGTTGTTACTATCAGCGAACGATGGAATAGCATCAGAAATATCACTTAAACTGCAATGTTGAATTTGGTCATGGCATTGTGTATTCGCAAAAGAGATGGGGGGAAGAAAACCTCACCGGGCAATCAGCCAGTGACTGGAACTGGCTGTTTTTTTTTCGGCTTGATAGGCGATGACTGATCGCTTTGAACATAACCAATTCTGTTCTGTCCGCATTTTTATTGAGTTGGAAGTCAAAAGTCGCTCACAATAAAAAGTCTCTGATCAGCTTTTTTCTCCAGAATCTATGAGAGAAGTAGTCCTAAAACCCACTCATTACACACGCTTACACCAGACTCAAAACACCGTGAGTGTAAATTAGTCTCGAAAATCATTATAAGGGCATTAGAAGTGCACTTAAGCTGCATGCACCTGCATGCTTAATTTACTTAATTACTCATGATAAAGCTAAGGTATAAAACTTTTAAGTTATGACTCAACTTTTTTAAAGGTTCAAGGTTTTTTCAAATTGTAATAAATGGTGATGTTTAGAGAATTGCCAGATAAATCGAATCGGCACCGAGATATCGTGATAAAATCGCATCGGGTGATGATTGGTGATTCGTTCCCGAAATAGCTAAGCCAAAACAGTTCAATATGACAAGCAAAAAAGGCAGCATTGTCTAGTTTGTGGTTTGTTATGATTGTGTTCAAAAATACAAATACAGTAGCAGAGAACAAACAGGAGTTTTTTTGTTCCCACTAATCTTGGCAATTTGATCATTTGTCAGTAAGCTTCCCCAAAGCCAGCACTGCCCTACTCTACCGCAGCAACAGACTAGCTATAAAGCTATAACTCCATGACACATGAAGCATCTGTTCGAAGGAATGCATCCCAGGCCAGTATACGACTCTCAGAGGGAAGTGCTGTCTGCCCTCTTCCACATACATGAGACTAGAGACTGGCTACTGTCTCTGTGAGTGGCAGGGGAGAGAAAGATCATGTCGCTCGCACCCAGAGATCATGGACAGTTTGCTCGCTTAGCTCCCTGATGGCTGTGGTGATCTATAGATTCGAACTACACGAAACGTACGAAACGTTCCCTTATCGGGGTCTACAGCACACATCTCTCAAAACAGCGACACTCGCCTGTTCTCCATACACAGAGCGTCCACGTCCATGAGTCGGCCGTCGTGGTGTCTCAGGATGTGGTTGAGCTCGATGTTCAGGCGGTGAGCTTTCTCCTGATAGACGTTTCTTTCTGCCCGGACGTCCTGCAGCTCGTCCACCGCCGCCTTCAGGCTTTGCTCCAGCTCCGAGTTCTGCACAAAGCCATGGTGTGTTCAAAAACACATAAAAGAACATGGTCAGTCTGTGAGCAGATCTTTCTCTTTTTTTCCCCTCCTTCTCTCTCACACATGCACAGTGATGTATTTTTCACAAATTACAACTGCACTCTAATGATCTTCTACCTCAAACATATGAGTCTCACCTGCTCTTGAGCTTTTTCCAACTGCAATACGAGATCTTCTCTCTCGTGGGCCGGAAAGTGTCGAACTCCGACCTCTCCGACATCACCGAGTCGCTGTTTAGCGATGGTCATCCTCAGCAGCTGTGTACAGATGCAGGCAGGATTAGTTAACAAAGAAGTCCTTTTTCTTTCTTTTTTTCTTTTCCCCAGATTTTCTCCTTAATTTATTCATGGCCAATTCCTCGCCGTCTCTAGGGGGCTCCCACATTAAGGCTGCTACTACCACTCAGTCGGGAGGGCCGAAGACTATCACATGTTTCCTCCGAACCTCGTGACAGGTGCCAGCCAACCGCATCTTTTCAAACTGCTCACTCACACAACGTTGGGGGCGGCGTAACACACTCGGAGGACAGCGCTATCCGCTCCTTCCGCTTGCACGGGCTCACAGACGCCCCTGATTGGCTGTAGAGCCGTGATTAATGTGGGAGCACTAAGTTCCTCTCATCCTTCATAATCCTTCACCTGCCCTTTTTAACTTTCTCGTCCTTATTTGACTTGATTCGAGTTACAGTTAGGATATAAAATAATAGAAAGTGTTCGAGCGAGCATGGGTGATCATGTGCTGTTACTGAGTGCTGAAGTGTGTGGAGTGTGTACCTTGTTGTCACCTTGAACCTCTACTAATCGCTGGTTCAGCTCTTTCAGTTCATCACTCAGCTTCCTGTTCTTCTCCTGAGCATCACGCAGCAGCTGTGCCAAATTCACCTACAGAATATTCAGACACCACACCGGCTCCATCACTAATGCAAGGACATGTTATAACTGTAGAACTGTTATACAGAATTTTACTAAAACTAATTATTATGTTTCTAAAAATGTGGCAGTGATGAACGATACACACTTGGGTCCTTTTTTCCGGGGGTAATGCCAGGTCACCATCCTGACAACAAAAGAACACAGTGAGTCACTGCATCTGTGAGCCTATGAATCAAAGCAATGTGAATAACCACAAAGGCAGGCATTAACAAAATGAATCTGTGCACTAAGAAAATATTCATGTAGTTATTATATATTGATATGATGTCTATTCTGCTACAATTAATGAAGATTTTTTGTTTAACTGACATGTTTTACTTGAAGGGAAATTCTGCTCTTAAGTTTAAATAAGCTAAATACTGTACATGAATACTTTTTTTTTTTCAGAGTGCCAGAGCGAACCTCCATATCAGTGCGTTGGTTCATTAGTATGCACTGGTGAATCATACCATGCATAAAACTACTGTGTTAGAGAATCAGCACATCAGTGAATTAGTGAGTTAACTTATCAGAGAATCTGTGAATCAACGTATCAAAGAAAACTGTGTATCGATGAACTAAAGTCACCTTGAACCTTGTACGGACTCAGTGATTCAGTGATTCTTCAGTGAATCACTGAGGCAGTACATGGTCCAACCAATGAGTTAGTACACCAGTAAACCGGGGAGTCAATACGTCACATATAACTATGCATCAGTGAATCAGAAAGTCACTACGTTAGTGAGCCAGTGAATTAGAACATCAGTAATCAGAGAACCAGTAAAGTACTTACACTGGTAAGTCAATGTGTAACATCTGTACCTCCACAGCTCAGGGGAATAAGATCAGGTTCCCCGGATTACTGAGTTGGTACTTTGTCCCCACCTAGTGTGTCTATGTATGTACTACCAGCACTCAAACACTAAACACGAACACCTGTGATCCCCTTGTGTGTCTGACTATTTATTCCAGTCGAACCCGTAGGGCTTCGCCTGTTCACCGTTGTGCACCTGTCTTGTCTTCACCTGGTTTGTCTAGTATGTTGTGTGTAAAACGTCTTGTCTCTTCTCCCCGTCTCACTCCCAGGACTGAGTGTGTCTGCAGGTGAAGGACCTTTTGGGACTTGGAATATCCCTCCCTTGCCGCATGGACTTTGCAAGTGCCTCATTTAAGTTCTCGTTCTCCTCACCTGAGTGATTGTTTTTTGTTAGCTCACCTGCAGACCCGGCCTGGGAGGTCAGCTCCGGACCGCTGTACGCGCCCGGAGAGGTTGTTGTATTGTAAAAAAAAAGGAAAAAAGAAATAAAAAGGACTATTTTTTGTGAATATGGAAACTGCATCTGCGTCTGATTTATATCCAGGAGTCATGACAGATGAACAGGCCCATCCAGACGCAGCAGGAACCCCTCTTCCTGAGGAGCAGGCCCCAGTCCTCGATTACATTCGGGGACAGCAACATGAGATCGATGGGCTGGCCCGAGCGGTGAATGACATGGCGCGAGGAATGGAACAACTCATGCGCCGCTTGCCCGATCTCTGCGCACCTGGTTCGCGCTCCGCTCCACTACCACCCCGCTCTAACCCCCCGGAAAGATATGATGGAAATCCGGAGGGGTGCAAGCGGTTTCTCCTGGCCTGTGAGCTGTGGCTCGCAGAGTATCCGGAGATGACGGATGCGCAGAAAATCAGCTTCGTCACCCAGCAGCTCGCAGGGACCGCAATGGATTGGGCCGCGGCAGTGTGGAGCGCAGGCGGGATCGCCGCGAAGGATTACCCGCAGTTTCTCTCGGAGTTTCGTACGGTATTCGACCACCCCGATCAGGGTAAAACGGGGGAACAACAGCTGCTGAGGCTGAAACAGGGGACGACCACCGTCGCGGATTATGCGATTCGGTTTCGGGTCCTGGCTGCGGAGAGTGGCTGGTGCGACCGCAGTCTCCTGGCAAGGTTCCGGGACGGACTACAACCCGAAGTCCAACTGGAATTAGCCTGCCGGGACACAGGCATGTCCCTGAACGACTGTATCGCACTAGCCATCAAACTAGATCAGCACCTCTGTAGCCAACGACGACACATCTCCCCGAAAATCGCCCCCGCACGGCAGGAGATTAACCGTCGCGCTAGCCTCAGCACCCCCACGACGGACCCCCGCGAAGGAACTCCGGGAGAACCGATGGACCTCAGCACCTCCCGCCTCACGGCCCAGGAGAGAAGGCGGCGTATACAAGCGGGATTGTGCCTATACTGCGGAGGGGACAAGCATCGCATAACACATTGCCCATTATTACAAAAAGTAATACGCATCACTCCACCACGCACCCATCACTCATTCTGTGTACCAGCTCACATATCATATTTTAACCGTTCTTTGTGTGTTTTCCCCCTTATAGATTCGGGTTCGGCTGGAAATTTTATAACTTCTTCTATTCTTTCCTCGCTACAGGCTCCCTTGTCGAAGCTACCAGCCCCTATCGCGATTAAAGCTCTGGATGGTCATAACCTTCGACATTCGCCCATTAAACAGATATCGGCGCCACTGCGATTAACTTTTCCCGGTCACTCCGAGGAACTAAAATTCTTTGTTCTCCCTCGGTCCGATCATTCCGTCGTGCTGGGTCTACCATGGCTCAGCTCTCATAATCCCAATTTTGATTGGGAAAAATCTCGCATCCTATCCTGGGCCCCTAGATGTGCAAAAAAATGTATACCGCCGACATTGACGGTTCAAACCACCTCAATTGAAAGCCCGCAAGCCCTAGTATCAACACAGGTACCATCAGAGTATGCACAGTTTCAAGACGTGTTTAGCATTAGGGCGGCCGCACGACTTCCCCCTCATCGGCCGTGGGACTGCGCGATAGATATCTTGCCGGGGAAAACACCGCCGAGCTCGCGGGTTTATCCATTGTCCGTGGAGGAAACGCGGGCTATGGAGGAATACGTGAGTGAAGCTCTCCGGCAGGGGCTCATCAGTAGGTCCACGTCACCCGCGTCGGCAGGTTTTTTCTTTATCGATAAGAAAGGGGGGGGCTTACGTCCCTGTATTGATTATAGGGGTCTCAATGCAGTCACAGTGAAATACAAGCACCCACTACCGTTGGTACCGGCCGCCATCGACCAACTCCGAGGCGCCTCTATTTTCACCAAACTCGACCTCCGCAGCGCCTATAATCTCGTTCGTGTGCGTAACGGCGATGAGTGGAAGACTGCGTTTAGCACAACATCAGGCCATTACCAATATAATGTGATGGCTTATGGATTGGTAAACGCACCTGCGGTGTTTCAGGGGTTCATGAACGACGTGTTTAAAGATATGTTAAGCCGGTATGTTATAGTGTACTTGGATGACATCTTGGTATACTCTCGGTCATATGCCGAACACGTCCAACATGTAACTGCCGTCCTTCATCGACTGCGCAAACACGGGCTCTATGCGAAGGCAGAGAAATGCGAGTTCCATAAAAAAGAGGTTGCATTCCTCGGCTACCGCATAGGGCAACAGGGGGTCGAAATGGAGACGACTAAGGTGGAGGCGGTGCAACTATGGCCGGAACCCCAATCGGTAAAGGCGCTACAGAGTTTTCTGGGATTCGCTAACTTTTGCAGACGCTTTATTCGAGGATTCAGTATGCTGGCAGCGCCGCTCACAACCCTGCTAAAGGGGAAGCCTAAGCGTCTGCGTGAGTTTCCGCCGGAGGCACGCAGAGCTTTTCAACATCTAAAGACCGCTTTCACTACGGCACCCATACTGAAAATCCCCGACTCAACCAAGCGTTTTTTGGTTGAAGTCGATGCCTCCGAAGTGGGTGTAGGAGCGGTGCTGTCGCAACGTCATGGCAACCCAGAAAAACTCCACCCTTGCGCTTTCTTCTCGCGTAAACTAACACCTGCCGAGCGCAACTATGATATCGGCAATCGCGAACTGTTAGCAGTAAAAGCGGCGTTAGAGGAGTGGCGGCACTGGCTAGAGGGAGCCGAACACCCATTCTTAGTCCTAACCGATCATCGCAACTTAGAATACATCCAACAGGCAAAACGATTAAACCCGCGCCAAGCACGCTGGGCACTGTTCTTTACTCGCTTCCGCTTCACTATCACCTATCGTCCCGGTTCCAAAAATAAGAAAGCGGATGCTTTATCCCGGTGCTACACAGCCCCGGAGGAACCATCAGAACCCGAGCCGATTCTGCCTTCGTCTCTCGTGGTGGCACCGATCACGTGGGACCTCGACTCGGAGATCGCACAGGCGGCACGGTCCCAAACCGCACCACGACACTGCCCTCCGGGAAGAACCTACGTGCCGATGTCACTACGAGAGCAGGTAATTATCCAGGCACACACTAGCCTAGCAGCCGGGCACCCCGGGACGATCCGTACATTTCGGCTGTTAGAACCAAAATACTGGTGGCCGGATATGCGGAGGTTAGTAGGAACAGTGGTTTCATCCTGTACAGTTTGCGCGACATCTAAGAATCCTAGACACCTGCCGGTTGGAAAATTAATGCCATTAGTCACACCTAACAGACCGTGGTCCCATATCTCCGTGGACTTTGTCACGGATCTGCCCGTTTCTAAAGGCTACACCACTATTCTAGTCGTGATCGATCGATTTTCCAAGGGGTGCAGATTTATCCCCTTCGGCTCCCTCCCGTCAGCCTTCCAGGTAGCAGAAGCCCTGTTTACAACTGTGTTTCGTTGCTATGGCATCCCCGAAGATATAGTATCCGATCGTGGTCCCCAATTTATCGCGCGTGTCTGGAAAGCTTTCTTTCAGAAATTGGGAACCACTGTTAGCCTAACGTCGGGCTATCATCCCGAGTCTAATGGGCAGGCAGAGCGGACTGTCCAAGAACTCGGAAAATATCTTCGAGCATATTGTAGCAGCCGTCAACACGAATGGGCAGAATGTTTAATCTGGGCGGAATATGCTCAAAACTCGCTACATCACTCCGCTACCGGCCTAACGCCCTTCCAATGTATACTCGGGCATCAGCCCCCGCTCTGTCCCTGGGATAACACACCCACCGAAGTCCCTACGGTGGACGATTGGTTTAAAAGAGCGGAAAAAGTATGGGAAGATGCCCATACCAAAATCTCTCAAGCAGTTCGTCGCTTTAAGAAATTTGCCGATAGACGACGAAGGGAAAGTCCTCCGCTCCAGGTAGGTGATAGAGTATGGCTCTCGACAAGGGACCTTCACCTGAACCTTCCGTGCCGTAAACTCACTCCCCGGTATATAGGTCCCTTTCCCATAGTGTCTCAAATAAACCCCGTGTCATATAAATTGCAACTCCCCTCTCACATCCGCATTCATCCTGTCTTCCATATCTCTCTTCTTAAACCAGTGACCCGGGGACCGCTGGACGGAGGTGTGGCGGAACCAGCAACCCCTGGAGCGGTGGAGATTGAGGGCGCTCCGGCGTTTCGAGTCAGTAAACTCCTAGACTCCCGGAGGAGGGGAGGTGCCCTCCAATATCTGGTGGAATGGGAGGGGTACGGCCCGGAGGAAAGGAGCTGGGTGCCAGCCAAGGACATCTTACATCAAGGGCTCATCACAGAGTTCCATCAGGAAAGGCCGGGACGTCCGGGTCGTCCCCCTCACCGGCCATCCCGTCAGGTTGGTGGGCCTCGACCCTCTCCGGTAACACGGAGACAGCCCTCACATCCCCGCCTGGGAGCCGGTCCTGGGGGGGGGGGTACTGTAACATCTGTACCTCCACAGCTCAGGGGAATAAGATCAGGTTCCCCGGATTACTGAGTTGGTACTTTGTCCCCACCTAGTGTGTCTATGTATGTACTACCAGCACTCAAACACTAAACACGAACACCTGTGATCCCCTTGTGTGTCTGACTATTTATTCCAGTCGAACCCGTAGGGCTTCGCCTGTTCACCGTTGTGCACCTGTCTTGTCTTCACCTGGTTTGTCTAGTATGTTGTGTGTAAAACGTCTTGTCTCTTCTCCCCGTCTCACTCCCAGGACTGAGTGTGTCTGCAGGTGAAGGACCTTTTGGGACTTGGAATATCCCTCCCTTGCCGCATGGACTTTGCAAGTGCCTCATTTAAGTTCTCGTTCTCCTCACCTGAGTGATTGTTTTTTGTTAGCTCACCTGCAGACCCGGCCTGGGAGGTCAGCTCCGGACCGCTGTACGCGCCCGGAGAGGTTGTTGTATTGTAAAAAAAAGGAAAAAAGAAATAAAAAGGACTATTTTTTGTGAATATGGAAACTGCATCTGCGTCTGATTTATATCCAGGAGTCATGACACAATGCAGCAGATGAGCTCTAAATCATTCCGAAATATATTAGTGAATTAGTGAAGTCAGTAGGTAGTTAACGAGTCAGTGTGTCAATACATCAGTCAATCACTGAGTCAAAACAACTGTGAATCAGTGCATCAGTTTATCGGTAAGTCAGTACATGCATAATCAGGATAATTATGGAGCAGAGAATCAGGGTGTCAGTAAATCAATGAGTCACAGAGTCAGCACAGAGTCAGCGCATCGGGTGAGCACAGAGTCGGCACGTCGGGTGAGCACAGAGTCAGAGCGTCGGGTGAGCACAGAGTCAGTGTATAGTGGAAACACTGAGAAAGTTCATCAATAAGTCGATGCATGGTTTTCAGTGAAACCATAAGAGCACAAGTGAATCAGACACATCTGTGAATTAACAGATCAGTACATAAACTTCACTTACTGTGTTCTGTGCATTTATCTTCAATGTTTAAATTAAAATGTGATCATAAGAAGATACATAGAATCACTTACGATCAGCTCTCTGTATTTTTTCTTCAGCCCCTGGTGGCGCTCTCGCAGCTGATTGGCCATCAGTTTAAACTGATCGCGCTCCTGCTGGCAGGTATCCAGCTCTTTGGACAGAATCAGCAGCGCCTCTTTCTTACTCTCCAGCTTTCTCTTACACACCAGGAACTGAAGGCAGGAAGGAAACATTCAATTAAATAGCAATTACCCCTCAGGGCAGAAGTGCCAGAATCAGGAGACCAGTTACACTTGCACACACACACACACACACACACACACACACACACACACACACACACACACACACACACACATACACACGCATGCTGGCCTGTGTTTCTCTGGAAGAGATGTGGCTGTTCATTATGTGACATGAGCTGAGCAGGCAGTTGTATGTATGTTATGGCTTCAGGGTTAAGCAAGAACAATAATTAATAAAAAAATATATACTGTTAGCCTTGAAATAAAGAAAGAAAAAGAAAGGGAAAAAAGGACAGAAAGACAGATACTTTATTCCAAACATCCAGCACCGATGAGGACACTAACACAAAGGCAGGTTTGCAGTTTTAGGTCTGTAAATCAGGTTTGTAGGTTTGTAAATCAGGCTGTATGAGTTTTCCATTATCCAGTGACTTTTATACTATATTTAACCCTAGTTTATGTCCTGACTTTTTAATTACACAAACATGTATTGCACATTACATTTTTATCTTGAAACGATTTAAACAAAAATTTGTAGTCATTATTATACTTTTACAGTAATCAACGGATCCACAAGCTTCTGTATGTGTAACGTGTTTATATCATAGGTAACATTATTTAACACAATCAAACATAGTAAGCAAATCTCTACCATTTATACCAACTTGTCCAAAATGTCTATACACACATACATTACTTTAGAAATCGCTAAATGATATATGAAACCGCTAAGCAAGGAACAATACCCGAATATGGCTGTATAAGTGTAATGAGCTGATTTTGACTTTTTATTAACCAATCAGATTTGACCATTGTTAACCACAGAAGCATGTTCACTGCAAGTGTAACTCCTGCATGGGATTAACATCCTTTTAGCATTCAGTTCTGGTAAGAATGACGAGAGATCATTAACGCTACCCGAAATGTGAAGCAGATGAGCTGGATATGACGTGTGTAACGATGAATGTGTCTGATGTGTCTAGTTGGATTTTTTTTTTGTATCCATGAGTAAACAAATCTCAGTATTTTTGTAGGAATTTGTCAATCACTTTCACTCACTCGTCGTCTATATTGCTTTATCCTGTATGCGGGGTCGCTGGGGGCTGAAGCCTATCCCAGAAGACTTAGGGCATGAGGCAGGGTACACCCTGGACCGTGATGCCAATCCATGCACCCGCTCATTCACACACTACGGGCAATTTGGGAACGCTAATTGACCTAATCTGCATGTCTTTGGACTGTGGGAGGAAACCAGAGAACATGCAAACTAAATGCACTCAGAATGTGCAAGGCGACTGGGCTAACCACTAATCCACTGTGCAGCTTTACTTCAAAAATATATATTTTTTTCTTTAAAAAAAATAAACCAGTTCAATCAAAGATTCTGCATTTTATAAATCGAATAACCTCCAGATCAATGAAAAACCATAATCTGGATGCCTTTTTTTTTTTTTGCATCTTCTTCTTCTCACACCATAAGTACAGAAGATTTGCAGAAGAGTACAGTTTGGCACCTTTAGCTCCTTGTGTGTCTGTATAACTAATGACCATGATGGAGATTCCTATAATCTGCTTCAGTGGCTTTTTTCCCCGCGTTTCTGTGATCAACATTTTTTCTTTAAGATTTGTAGTTTTTGTGCATGTCCCTATGTTGATGATGATGATGATGATGATGTACAGAGTCGTGATGCAGACAGACAGTGCTGTGCGTCACCTTTACATCCTTTATATCATTACAGGTATAAAACAAAAGCAATTAAATGTTGCATTTAAAGACATCGCCGTTTCTTTTGGATCTGGTGTCGTGACTGGTGTGATAATCCAGTCTCCCTGACTCTGTGTGTGTAAATAAATAACTGTTTCTATTCCCAGTGCCCAGCTGACTGGCGGCGGCGATGCGCACTCTCTCTCTCTCTCTCTCTCTCTTCTGCTGCTCTCACCTCGTTCACTAGCCCTTGCCAGTCGCTCTCGGTTCTTCTAGAAGGATCCATTTCACCTCCTCGATTACACCCCGCGTGTAGCAAAACCCCAAACGTGTCGCCAGGTGAGCATCTTCACTTTTCACCCACCATGAATGACAGAAGACAGAAGATTTATCTCCGCGTACTGCATCATTTCCTGCGACCACGAAGAGCGCGTCCTATTTCACACACGCGCGCACACTTCTCCCCTAACATGAAAAGCCTCGAAAAGCCCTAGAATTCATGGACGCGTCCCAAACCATGATGCTTAGAAAAGAACTTGGAGGTTATTGTTCTTTACAAAAAAAAAAAACAAAAAAAAAAATACAGAAAAATAATAGACAGAAAGAAACATTAAAGGTCCTGTGTAGAACCCCACAAGTCATCAGTCCTATTTAGAAGGGATTCGTTTTTTTTTTTGTTTTTTTTAAGCAAAAATGTGATGTAATTATAAGAAGAGAGATTTTCCTTTGGATCAGATAAATTATTTTTGTTATTATTTTTAGTAGATTGCCCATGAAAAGCCTATGCTGTATTTTGGCTTCTATAAATGTAGCAGTAGAAATAATTAGCCTATACAACTTGTCTGACCTGACATGCTGGATAAGCTTGTGTGATATACTAAGAGAAAATATCTTTTATGCTTTTTCTTTTAACATAAAATATTGAGTGTGTAGTACATGTACAGACTGCAGTACAGGCTTGTCATGATTATGTGACCTTATTATTAAACACACACACACACACACACACGCACACACATACGTACATACACACAAACAAACATAGCAACAGTGCTCTCTTGGGATTCTTTTCAAAGGCAAAGTGCAGGTTACTTTGTTTTATTTTTACTTGTAATTGTTTTTATACGTATATTTTTTCGGGTTTTGGAACAGATAATCTGATTTTTACTTATTTCTTATGGGAAAATTCACTTTGACATACGAGTGCTTTGATAGACAAGCACGCTTCCAGAACGAATTATGTATGCTCGCAATCTCGCTTTAACTGTAGATATACTGTATATATAATATATATATATATAGGCAGCCGCCTTATGAACATTCGAATAACAAATTCCCACAGATACGAACGTACCGTGGTTTGCATCTAACATTCGTGAATACAAACAAATCGTAGAAGTAGCTCACATGTGTTATACAAAAATGGGCACTGCAATGCATCAGATACCAATATTTACAATTATGTGAGTAAGTGAATGTATAAAATGCCTAAAGTATGATATATTGTATGTCTTTGCGTGTGGGGGTGCGGGAGAAATGAGTCAGCCTCACCAATTCCAAGAAATAAGTTTGGGAGCACGATGATAGAAAATGGCTGTCCTTATGGTGAATAATCCTAATTTCAGAAAATCCTCAACAAAACAGAGTTCACAGTCCAATACAGTGGAAATCGTTCATAGAATGGCGTCCGGGATTCCCCTTCTAAACTTAGTTTGCAGGCTAGGCAAAGTCAGCATCTGTGTGTGTGTGTGTGCGTGTGTTTTTGCCCTTCTCCTCTCCTGTCAGGGCTGAATTTTTTTCAAAGGTAAAGTGCAGGGTTTTCCCTTTTTACTTAATATTTTTTATTAATCATTTTTCTTTGAATATTTTTGGGTTATGAAGTTTCCATTATCTCTTATGGGGAAATTCGGTCTGAGACAAAATGGAGTCTGAGATTCCCCTCGTGATTTAAAGGCGCAGAGACAACATTTCACTGTGAGATTCATTTCCTTTCATGCTTTTTGGTCACATGATGACAGTGTTGGGAAAGTGTACAGATTTAGTCAAGTGGATTGGTATGCTTTATATTGTATATTTGTGTCAAAGGCATGTAAGACTCGTTTGTCCAACCTACGAACAAATCCAACTTACAAAAGTGCTCCTGGAACGGAACTTTATATGATACATTGTCCATTTATGAACCTGGACATAAAATTTTTAATATGCATTTGTATCATCTATGACGCACATTTTTATCAATGTATATTTTAGCAGTTGACAGTTAATGCCTTGGGCAGCTTGGAGGTGCTGTGGTTTGAACCCATGACATTCTGAGCAGTAGTCTAACAACTCAACCATTAAGCCACCCCTACACCTTTTGCTATAATTAAGATGAAGAGAATTTGACGTGTATAAAACAGATTCAATTTCTGTTTATGGAGTTTCCTTTCATGATCACTCATGAACCCACTTGGTGGGTTTCCTCCAGGTTCTCGAGTTTCATCCCACAGTCCAAAGTCATGCAGATTAGGTTCCCTGGCCATGTCATGTTACAAGATTTCTGTAACCCTAACTTATATAAAGAATGTATTTATAAACACTGTCACATATATAAACCACCATATATAAACACCACATGACATATGATCTCAACCCTCAGACACTGTAAGCTAAAACAAGGTGGATGTTCTCAGTCATTAATGCAGGGTTTCCCAATTACACTAGGAACTAAATGCTGTAAATGAAGACTAGAGATTCATGGCAGGGAACCACACTGTTAATGTATAGATAGAGTTGCTAAAAGAAACTAGGGCAGTGGTCCTCAACTTCAGTCCTGAAGGACCACTTTCCTGTATATTTTAGTATGTTCCCTGCTCTACCACACCCACTTCCTTTACAAAAAGGTGGTTAATTAGTTAAATCTGGTGTTCAGGGAGCTGAAAAAAACCCTACAATGTGAACCACTGATCTAGGGGACTTCTGAGAGACATTAGGAATGATGTGACATGACAGAAATACAAACCACAGACAACAACAACAAAAATCTGCATAACAGTCTTTTTTTATTTTTATTTATATGCACAGTTAATGCACATGGCTGCTGTGAGACAGTCAAAGCACTTTCCTTTACACAGAAGCCATAAAGGGGATGCAGCATCAATAAATAAGGCATTCATTCTCTACAGGAAGTATTGCTAGCGCTTGATGTTCGTCTGTCTTTGGTCAGCATCTCTACATCTACTTGCATAGCATTAAATCAGCGTTATTGCTCCTTTCAGCGAGAAACAGTCTGTTAAACCAAAAACACCGCATGTGAAAAGGTCTCGAGCTCCGACACGATAAGCAGCAAGACTCGGCTTTCCCAAACATATAGATTTGGGTTTAGATATTAAACACACTGCACATTTGATGCTTTGAGGAATCTGACTGATTTGTAATATACAGTAACAGTAAATATTGTATAAATGTAAAACTATTGCATATTGGGAAATACAGACATGCACCATGTTTACGCCTCTCCCAGGCAACACAGAAAGGCCATAGTATTATTATTTTTATTATGATTATTTTTTGCATACTGTATATATATAATATTGCACTGGCCAAGAAAAGGTTATTATGCATACACGTTTATCAGGGAAAGACACAATGTATGTCAGTCTCGACAGTGTATTAAAGTATGATTAGAGCTGGGCGATAAATTAAATATCTAAAGGCTAATGCATACTTTCATAGCAAGAATACTAAACAATCACTTCACGTTGTTTGATCTAACAGAGGAATAGTCATGTTCAGTGTCTTGGGGTGTGATCTTTAATTTATTTTCAGCAAACACTTTGGTTAAACTTTGGTCATATTTTAAGGTGTCTCTGATGTGGCATTAGGGTGAGTTTTATAATCTATACTGTTTATCAAACTAATTTAGTCATCCGGTTCGGATCTTTAGGGCGCTCCCCCATAAAAGCGACAGCACCCAACCTGGGTGTGCCGTCTAAGAAATGCCATGCGCATCTTTTTAAACTGCTGCACATGCAACTTGGGGAAAAGCGCTATTTGCCCACTTTTGCCTGCGTGAGCTCACAGATGCCTGTGATTGCTTAGTGTCGATCTGATTGATATGTGAGTGCAGGTATGCAGATATGAGAGTATGAGCAATTCTTCTTCCTCGCTGCAGCTATGAATGCAGATATTTGAACATACAATGATTTGTTGGATTTAAACCGTTTAAATCCAGTTTGTAAACAGTTGCTCACACCCCTCTAGTTGATTCACTAATTTTGGGCTGAAACTGTAAAGGAATATACTCACTCACTCACTCATCTTCTATACCGCTCTATCCTGTATTCAGGGTCGTAGGGAGACTGGAGCCTATCCCAGGAGGCTTAGGGAACAAGTCAAGGTACACTCTAGACAGGGTGCCAATCCATCGCAGGGCACACACACACATACACTCACTCACACACTACGGGTGATTTGGGAACACCAATTAGCCTAATCTGCATGTTTTTGGACTGCAGGTGGAAACCCACCGAGCACGGGAAGAACATGCAAACTCCATGCACACACAGACGGGAATCGTGCCTGGCCGGGAATCAAATCCGGACCCTGGATGTGCAAGGCGACAGTGCTAACTACTACACCACCGTGCCCTGTGCCGCCGTAAAGGAATATAGATATACAAAAATTAACAATGTTTTAGCAACAGACATCGCAGTCACTCATAGTTTATTTCTACAACCTGTGCTAAACCAGACCTATAGAGTATATTTATTTAACTGAAGTCATGTCACAATTGCTCACAATCATTTCTGCCACAAGGCTTGTCCTGATTTAAATGTTAACAATAATGTAGTGAAATCTATCAACAAAACTAAATTCAAGAAAATAATAATAGCTAAAACAAAAAATGAAAAAATTAGATTTTGTAATCAGTAAAACGTGATTATCGCCCAGCTCTACTAGACCCCGGGGCTGTTAGTCTCAGCTGTAATCGACTGTGATGTGTTCAAAAACCTTTGTTTTCCCCTTAAAACTGGTGGCGAGGAGAAAATCACGTGGACCTGTCGACAAAGGAGTAAAAGATCGAGGCCACTGAATGTACACCTCTCTGAATTTGATAAAGGTCTTCTTCTCCTTGTCCCATCTGAAGATCTGAGAGAAGGAGTAATCACTGCTCAGGATCAGATACTGCTGATCTCTGAAGCTAAACGGCTGGAGGACCATCGCACCACGCGACGGGAAGCCCTGCACTTCCTCAAAGCTTTTCCCGGTCCACTTGAGGACCTTCGAGTCTCCGATGTAGCATGCCAGAGCCAAATAGAGGACGCGGTCAATTCTGAAAGTCTTCACGCTCACCATGTCGTCCATGTTGGGTATGTCCTGGAAGAGAACAAATGTCTGGGTGCTCTTGTTCCACTGGTAGATGACAGGGACCTGAGAACGGCTCGTCAGGATGAGGACAGGCTTCCCATCCAGGTCGACAAACTCTGCATCAGTGTCGCGGAACCACTCATGGAGAAACTGATACGGGAAGAAGCCAGTGTTGTTCCACTTGAACAGGGTAGACATTCCCGCTTTGGAGCTGTCCACTATCAGGAAGAACCACTCGTCTCCGAGTTGGAACACCTCAATGTCGTTTGGCTTAGACACATTGAGCATTTCAACCGTTTGGAATTTAGTGAACTGGTTCTGCTCCTGGTCGAATTTATAGATGCGCGAGCCGTCAAAGAGCTGAGCGACGATCACGAATGCCTGCTCGTTAATCAATACCGACCTGCAGCCAATCACTGATCGTCCTGCAACGACACAACAGACATACACATCACATTGTAACTTGTCATCATTCAAAATAATTCAAACAAATAATCAGATTTATATCAGACCTGTGATATTATCAAAAGGCCGGAAGTGGGTTTCGATGTGATCCCACTCCATGATGATACAGCTGTCTGAGTTTGGCACGGCCAGCGCGACATACACGTCTTCTTTGAAGGAGAAAATGTCCGCTGACATGGACTGAGTGTTTATGGTTTGATGAGGAATGAAATCTGTCAAACAACACACAGTAAAGATTTACGAGGTAAGTTTGTAGAGCTAGTGATTAGAGATATGTCAGATACCACTCCTGTGTGTGTGCGTCAAAAAAGGAATCGAGTCTAGTTTCGGTGCTTTTCAGCTCATCCAAGTTGCAACGAGTGGTCATTTCAATAACGAGGCATTTTGCACCGTTTGTGTAAACTCCAGTGCCTGTTGTAAAGAAAAATCTTAGTTGTTCAGGGGATTCTGTTTGATTCAAATTTCAACTGAAGCTCTTAACCTATATATATGTATAATTTATAATTTTATGCATTGCTCTGCTGCCACATGATTGGCTGACTGGATAAATGCATGAATATGGCAGTTACCAGTGGAGACACACTTGGCATGTTTCTCGGGGAAGTCCTTCAACAAGACGCCCTTCATCTCCTCAGGTTCTGCGCAGTAAACTTCTGAAACCGTTGCATTCGTCTTCTTCAGCCACAACATCAGCCACATAGACTGACACTCACACTGAAACTGGTTTCCTCTCAAATCTCTGAGGGAAAAAAAAAGGATAATATACCAGAGAATCATATGGCATTGTGTATAGCATTGTTGTCAGAGCTGTGCCTTTTAAGTATTATTACAGGATTTGGTGTGAAGCCAGTAAATGATAACGAACCGATTTTGCTAAATGTGTACCTTTTTAGCCGGTAGTGGTGTTGTGTTGAGTCATGGTATATACTGTAGTACTACTTAGGCATAATGTTCAGCTGAGGTGGAGATAAACTATATGGTGCATCAAGCTCAGCTGAGTCAGCAGTGTTTCCTTAGGATCAGGAATACTCACAGCTCTATGAGAGAGTGCAGGTCCGAGAACAGGCCTTTGGGTAAACCTTTCAAATTGTTATTCGCTAAAGACCTGCAGAAGGAAAAGGAGAGAGGAGGAGATCAAGTGTGTGGTAAGGGCTAGTAAAACAGAATAAAATACGAGGAGTGTAACTGAATACAAATACAATACACAGAATGAACATGTACAGGTCAGCATCAGGACCTGTGGGATCTTGTGGGACACAACGTAATCAGTTCTTTAATTTATCCTTAGTACCTGCCTGGTCAGGGGTTGCAATGCTTTAAATAAAGTTTACACTTTGGGAAATTTGTTAAGTAAAATTTCAGGCAGATACAAACTAAAGAATAAAAAAAATGAATGCTGTAGGGCTCAAGTTCATTCTGGAGATTTTTCTTAAGAATTTTCTGTATGCAGTGGGTATGGAAAAGAATCGCCCCTGCCTTAAAATATTCTACCAGAAAGTTGTCAGTGGAAAGAAGGTTTATCTTCCAACATAACGATGACCCAAAACACACAGTAAAACTGATCACACAGTGACTAAAGGAGAACAAGGTGAATAGCCTTGCACGGCCTAGTCAGAGCACAGACTTAAAGACTGCAGTCTGTGCTCTAATGTTGACACAAACGGTCAACATCGAATTTAACTCGACTTAAGCAGTTCTGCAAAGAAGAGTGGGCAAATATTGCAAAGTCTAGAAGTGCAAAGCTTTGTGTGCCAATGAAACGTTGATTCACTTCACACTTGAGTTTATAAGTCATTTTTAGGATGGGGTGATCCTTTTCTTAATCAGTGATTCATGTTGGTGTTATATCTATCACTTGGATGTTAAAAGTTACACTGAGTAAATACAGCTGGATAGAACAAAATCCTGTCTCATGTCAGGCTGCAATGCAGCAAAATGTGATTATTTTTAATGGGGTGATTCTTTTTGATACCCACTGGACATTTGGACTCCTAAGTGTCATGAGCACTGATCTTCCTATATATGATCTTGGTGTCAATGAAAAGTTTGTAGAAATGCAATTTCTCCAGAATTTTTTCTACTGGAAGAACTTATGCATCATGGCTTGGCTTAAAACATGATGTAAAGCTTTATCTGTCCAGTTTAACATAGAGGGGCTTACAGCTGACAAAGAATGGCTAGAGTGAGAAAGTATGCTCCTTCCACATGGCCCCTGATAGACTATATCTGTTGTACCACTCAGAAGGCCCACATGTGAAAATGCTGAAAAAGGAATTCTTTTTCTGAAAACCCTATATCATTTCTATCATGTTCAATACATCAGCTTTTATGACCTCTGTTGTAATTGTAATGATTAACATTTGTGAAAAGGTTTTATAGCATCTGTCTAGGTAAATTAAAAAACTAATTTTATCCAGGCTTGGGAATGCCACTGAGGGTGTCTTGTGACCCCTCGGGATGGGGACAGATTTTCTATTTCGGGGAAAAAAAAACAATGGAAAGTTCAATTTTAAAGTATTTTGGTTGAAAAACCCTAAAGGCGTGGTATATCAAATCTGCTTCAAATGTTTTTTTTTTTTTTTTTTTTTTTTTAAATCAATGATGTCTAAAGGTGCCATAATGAGTTTAAATTTTAAATAAAAGGCTTTAAAAAGCTAATTATTGATATAAACCTCGGCTATTCCTGGTCTTGAAAAACTTAAAAAGTCGATCTTAACTATACCCCTTCTTCCAGCTAAGTCCATGTCCCCTTACATCTCAATACAGCAAGACATATTTAAAACATTACACAGATACAGATAGCACCATTGTCTTACGCTGTATTTAATCATGTCTGATTAAAGTGTTAAAATAGAAATGTCCACCATGGAGTATTATAAATGTGTTGATGTATCTCTTCTACTGAACATGTGATGCACTCTAAAACTGATAAATATGACTCACAGATGTGTGACATCTCGAAGTCCTCTGAAGGCATATTTGCTCATCTCCTCTATCTTATTCCCCTCGATAAATCTGAGATATAAACACTGGGTTAGCACTTAGTGAAAAACAAAACCACTCATATTTCATATAGTAAATGTAAAAAAAAAAAAAAAAAAAACATAATGTGGTTTATAGATTTCTGTCTGTCATGCCACTGCATTAGACATAGTTATACACTAGAAAGCTTTCCATGCTGTTGTAATCGATATATTCCAGTATGAGCAGGATTATAGATTTAAATTTTTTTATTGATTTTTTCTTTTCTTTAAAGGAACCTCATGTGAATGACCATGTTTTTATGTCACATGTTCTCATTTATATGGTGTTATTTTCAGATGATTTTTAAGCCTGTGATTTATTAACTGTCACGTGTTGAACATATTGAAAGATTTAAGATGTGAATTTTCTCACACGAATAATTATTATTTGATTATGTTTATCAGATATTTTTTATCCACACACATATACACTTACTGTTTTATTAATTAATTACCTAGGTAATTACTTAATTAATTAATTAATCTATCCATCTAGTCTAGAATATCCTGTCTATTTAATACTAAAATGTTAATACTAAAATATAAAAAAAAAAGTAAGTTCATGTAAAGCATTCTTGTAAAGCAATTAAATTAGTGTTATGAATCCTCCTGATGAAAACTATTGTAATGATCATGCTGTTTAAGGTTTTGTGTTTGTGTGTGTGTGTGTGTGTGTGTGTGTGTGTGTGTGTGTGTGTGTGTGTGTGTGTGTGTGTGTGTGTGTGTACCGGGTATGTGTGTGTTTGTGGTGGTCGTACACTCACAGGTACTCAAGGCGAGGTAGGCCGGAGAAGGCATCATCCTTTATGATAGAGATGGAGTTGGAATTAAGAAGACTGAAACGTGAGAAAAGGTTTATTTTATTATATTTTATTTGATTACATAAAATTAGTTTTCTGCTTCTAAACATGCCACTAATCAGTCATTTCACTTTTTAAGGAATATATAAAAGCAGTATTATAGATTAAAACAAATCGTTATTCTGGAATTCTTAATTAAAAAATTATTGAAATAATGTCTTCTCATTTTTTTTTACATAAAATCCTAAAGTAAATAAAACAAATTTAGTTCCTGACTCCAGCGAACACCTTTAATTTTGTAACTGAAGATCAGCTTCAACAACCGTAAATTGCTTACATTTTGTACACATTAATAATAATTAATAATTAATTTGTTCAAAAAGTATCTTTCATGTTGATGAGAAAAATATTAGATATTATGATTTAGACCTGGTATATTGTGTGAAAATTGACAGACGTACTTGAATAAGAATTTTATTATGTATATTTGGATTTTATCCTAAAATCTCATATTATGTAAAAAAAATCAATAACAGTGTCTAGTTTTGGCCAGAAATCCCAGGCACTGCACTTTTAGCCTAATTTATAATTTAGAGTCTATTTTGAGAGTGACTTTTGTTTAGGGTTGTATATACATACTGTATTTTTTATGTAAGCAGCCAAAGGACAAATCTTAGATAATAAACTTCTACCATACACCTACCAAGTTTAAAACATAGGGGGAAAAACAGAATGTTCAAAATATGAATCATTATATTCAATAAAGGAATTTTATTGAATATGATGTATGTTTAATTAAAATAAATATGAAATTAAAATTCAGATATTTTGCCAGATTGTATGCTTTATATGAATGTTAACACACATTGGCTTTATTTGTTTGTTTGTTTATTTATTCATGTATTGGTCAAACATTAGCTTTTTTATTTATTTGATTTGTAATTTATTTGGGAAAACAGACCTTGCAATAGTTAGATTTATGATTTTTCAATTTTGTGTTGTGAAAATGATAATCCTTCACTAAAACTAAATAAATAAATAAATACCAATTTACTTTAAATTGAATCTTTTTGATTTTTAAAGTAATATAAATACAATACTCCGTCCAAGCCACAGTCCAAATCAGCCATGTAATCATGATAGCACACAAACCCATACTCTACAATGATTGGCGAGTGTTGCTTTGATTGACAGGTGCTTGACAGGTGATGTGCCTCCTACACGGAAAACACTCTTTCCTCCACAGAAAACACTCTTTTGGAAATCTCACTCTTTTGGATCCCCAACTACGGATCTCTAATGCAATCTCTGGACAAAAAAGGTGCCATATTCTACAAAATTTTCACAAGTTAACACAAGCCTCAGACATCCCCAAAATGTTTATGTCAATATTTTCGCTGGAATGAAACTCGGATCATGCATTCTGGCTTCCCTGAATTTCCTTCTGCTTTGCTCCTATTTCAAATACTCTGTTTCAGTGTCTGTAGCGTTTAACGCAAATGGGCTACTGCTACCTACTCACCATTATGCCCTATGATGAGAGTGCATTTTTGAATCCAAGCACAACACAGGAGATGGGACTTTACTGAAAATGATGCCTAGAGGTTGAGCAGGAGGAGGCTGTCCAGACATCCCTCCCCACCACTCCACCGTCTGGGATTACATCATATCAGGTAGGAAAGTTGAATAGCATGTCAGAGCACATTTAGATGAAATTTTTTAAAACTTTTTTCAAAAACAAAAGAAGGGAATGTTTTTCTTGTATTTTGTCTGAGCTTGGAGACCTATTTAAATATTTGAAAATAATCTAAACATTTATTTTGCATGATAATAGGTGCCTTAATCGGTTCAGGGTCTGAAACATTCCTACAGTGCTCTTATGTATTGTCCAACTGCTGTTAAATAAGGAGCTACTATCCTGGGGTACAAAAGAGAAAAAAATAATTTTTAAGAGACTTTAAAATATGCAAGTGTGACTTAGTTTAGTGATACAGCTGATGCCTCAGTTGAGCCATGACAAACTTTGGGACAGAATGAGTGCTGTGTATTCTGTTTCTCATTGTTCCCAATGTAGTCACTTTCTGAGTGAAAATATTCAGGGTGGAAATCCGGAATCTTTTCTAAATGGAAATCTGAAATTTACATATTCATGTTTCTTTCCAGTAAAGCACAAGTGAAATGTATGTATAATATACAGTGTAATATACAGTACACAGGATGTGATGCTGCCGCTGCATAATGCAGGATGTGCACTGATGAAAACTGACTCACAGCAAGTGCAGAGATGGCATCAGGGCAAATGTTGCTTCTCTGATCTCTGGGAAAGTGCCATTGACGATACTCCTGCAAATAATTAATGATCAAGTCATCATTCAGGTAAACAGTGGGCTACATTTCTATCTGTCTAGCACATGCAGTTTGTTAGAGTTGCTTTAAAGACTCTTACAGAGAGCTGATGTCGACAGGGACGGTCCGGGGGATGAAGGATGATCCGACGCAGATGATGGTCTCAGGGGTGCAGGTACAGCCTGAAGGACATTTAAACACACGCTTTCCTCCTGAGCAACTTACACAGCATGAAAAGAATAAGATGAGGAACGCACAGCGTCGCACAGTAGGAGAGGGAGCAGCGGCGTGCATCGTGGATGCTGAGGGTTGAGTCTGAGCCCCAGACAGGATGAACGCAGCACTGCAGCAGCTCTCAGATCAGCATGACTGGGGTGTTTTTTTTTTTTTTTTTTTTGTAATGAAATGCGCATGCGTGAAGGTTTGAGTGCTGTAATCAGGAATATTAACCCTCTGTGGTATGAACTAAGGGGAAAAAGTTTGTATGTTTTTTCTACTTAAAATATTCATATAATATATAATATGATATTATATGATAACATATAATAACATATAATATCAATATTTGTTTGCAAATTGTTATTTCTTTATGACCTTGAATGTGATATTGCTTTTATACACCAGTTCCACAAACACCATTTAATATCAACAGATTATAACTTTTTTTAACCAGTTATTTTGCTCCGGTCAAAACATATCCTTAGATGGTGGCACTAATTAACCGTGACTGGCAGAGCTGGCGACCAATATTTAGTGACTGACAGTTATTGTAATCAACAGAGGTGAAAGTAGTTTTAAATTCCTACCGATACTATGTAGCTAATGCTGAGGGTTGAGTCTGAAAATGTGCTAGACATTGCTAAGAAAATTAAGAGATTTACTTTAATATTTCTGCTTATACTGCTTTAGAATATGTTACCCTCCGGTGTTGAATCCCAGATAGGGTATAGAATAAATAGTATATAGTATATAATAGTCTCCTCTCTGATTAGGGGTTAGAGAGGGATTTGGATTTTAGCATTGTGTTAGAAGCTAGTTAGCTTTGTAGCTCAGCTTAGGTGTAAATAAAACAACACAGAGCCAATTCAGAACAACTTATAAGCAATTATTAAGTAGACAGTGCGTTGTTTAAGATGCTAATGTTATCAAAATTGTTTTCTTACTAAAACGGCTTCTGTGACTGGTTTTGAATATGTGTTTTGGCAGGCAGCTGATCTCATCTCAGTACTGCGGACCTTACAGACCTACTTTCACCCATGCTGCGACCAACAGTTAGTGTAATTAGTCATCATAGAAAATCTGGAACAGTGAGTGATACATGTAGTTAAACATCCCAGTGATGTTATGCTGTATTATGATCACAAATGGAATGGCTTTCATCCAGTCAGATTACTTGGTTCGAACTAACTGTTATAATGTTTGATAATGTTGATAACTTTGTACAAAAAGTTGTTAATCTTGGAATAAATCAAATTTTAGAATTATGTTTTCCTTAGACTCACATTTACCAGAGATTTCATCATTAAATAAGTTTAGGAGTGTTTATTCTAACAGGAAACTCATTTTTTTTTTCTTTTTCAAATTAGGAATGGATTAACCTACACATTCTCTAGTAAAAGTTTCAATCAACTTCTTTCTTTTTGTCAGATGAATTAAATCAGCGTGAGACTTTCATGTCTGTTAGGTTCTCTAATGGATGCTGATGCTCTTCAAGCTTTCATTAAATATTCAGAATGAGATAAGTATAAGAGGAGAGGTATTAGAGGAAGCTTCTAATATTACTCTGGGAAACCTTTCAGAAAGGTAAACACTGCTCACTGGGACTCAGTTTCCACTGATGCATGTCATGGAGGGCTGCCAAAACATTATGCAAACAGTAGTTATACATTTACAAAGTGACTGGTAGGATGGAGAGAGATGAAATATTTTCTTAAAATATTGTTAATTTATTTTCACTAGCTTGCATTTGTATTTTTATAAACTGTAGCCATAAAATATGAAACTGATCTTAAAAAGAAACCTTTAGGAAAAATTTTATTTCACACCAAACCACCCAGTCATTCTCCATAGCGCTTATCCTGTACAGAGTCACAGGAGGCCACTAGCCTAAATGCAGGAGACTCTGTGCACAGTGGATGGGTGTGAATACAGTTTAGGGCAGAAACACACACTTACTACGGGCAATTTCCGTCAATCCATCCATCTAGGAACCTACTTCCAACTAGGGACCGTAGAGGCCAGTGGGGACCATTGTATTTATTCCCATTTTCACGACCATGGTAGGACCTTCAGTCAACATTCACACACTAGGGGAAATTTGGTATTGCCCTAATCTGCATGTCTTTGGACTGTGGGAGGAAACTGGAGTACCTGGAGGAAACCCACCAAGCACAGGAAGAAAACGCACACTCCATGCACACAGACCCAAGTCAGGAGTCAAACTCAGACCCTGGATGTGCAAGGCGACCGTGCCGCCATAAGCAATTTGGAGACTCCAATAAGCCTTTCTGCCATGTCTTTGGACTCAGGAAGTAAACCGAACACCAGGGGGAAACCCACCAAGCACGGGGAGAACATGCAAAGTCCACGCACACAAACCTGAATACAGGACTCAAACCCTCGACTCTGGAGGTAGGTGCGAGGCCACAGTTCTGTAAGAAACGTCACTGTGGCACCAATAAGTGGCTTAAATAAACAAATAAATAAATAAGTAAGAGAGGTGAAAACCAATCAGCAGAAAGGAAAAAAGGAAGCTTTGTCTACAGAAGGAGATTTAGCAAAGTAGTAACAAACAATAAAGTAATAAAAAAAATATATACATTTATAGATATTTTGTTTGAGCTGAAACAGTGCCACAAATCTTTATTTCTATTTCTTAAAGTACGTACAAAATTAGGGTTAGCTTTAAGCCACTTTTTTCACCTAAGTGGGAAGTTTTCCCTTGTCTTTCCTTTGAGACGCACGTTCGTACGCACGCATACTACGTCGTGACGTCACGATCCTTTTTTCCAGGACGTACGCTCGAGGGACTTCCTGTGGTTTGCCATTTTCGGCTTTTTGACAGAGCTCCGGCTTTCTTTTCTTCTGTTTCTTACTCCGGTGTGTTTGTCTGTTTGTTTTATACATTACTTGTTATTTTACTGGATTTTTATTATAAAACCGGACACCAGTTCCGTCTGTAGAAACGCTGAGAATCTTGAGTTAAACCGTAGGTGTGAATGAAGATAGTTGGTGGAATTGGTGTTAGCGGGTTGCTAGCGGCTTTTGTTTAGTCAAAGGGTTAGCATAACGCTTAGCTTAGCTGGCACTTTCATTACCTTTGCAGTTAGTGTAACTTATATTAGAGTATATGACAAGGTCGTGTGTTTGAGTTCAGGCTGGTTAAAGAGCTGTGGCATTGTGTGTTTATTTCAGGGCTCGTTGTGAGATTTTGTGCCATACTCAGGGCTAGGTGTGTTTTCAGGTGTGTGTGTGTGTGTGTGTTTTGTGTGTGTGAATCGTTTTAAAACTTGATTATACAAAACGGAGCAGTTTAGTGAGCTCAGTATGAGTTATAAACCCATCGCTCCGGCACCCGCGGGCTCCAATCACACACCTCCAGGTAAGCTGCTCTCCCTGCTACACCTACATCAGGTTCATGTTCAGGTGATCTCTATGTATCGTTACCTTTCCAGGAAGTCTGTCCTCATGTAATTATGTAATTGTCTTCATAGTGTCTTAAAGTGACATCAACGTGTTTTTTTGTGTGTGTGTGTAATTTAGTTAGATAACAGTCATCATAGACAAGTCTGATTTGTTCTGATGCTCTTCCTGTCTTACTTTCTCACAATGCTTTTACTCACACTTTCCCAAAACAGCTCACACTGCTCTCCCACTCTTGTGTTTATTCTTACCTGCATTCTGTTGAGTTGTACATATGTTCACAAATGCTTGTCTCTCGTCTCTGGACTTTTATTTGCAATCTGATCACGTTCTGTAGTTTTTAGCCTTTTAGACACTCCCATCGAGGGGTCGCCACAGCGGACCATCCGATCCGCACACAACTTGGGTCTTATGTCTAAGCCCTTCCTGACAAAGACCACTCATTTTATTTAGGCTTGGGACCAATCTGATCACGCTTGGTACTGTGTCTTTTACTTTCTCTTCAGAGTCTCTGGGTTTCTTCCTGATGTCATCCTCTGGAGTTTTTACCCCACACTTCTATCCTTTCAGGTCTCTTCTATATGCAGCATGAAGGCAATCATCCAGCTTGCTTTGTACAAACCAATCTTACAGAGTGCTGATACTGGAGACTTCTTTCTTAAAACATCTGGTTTCATCATCTTTTCTAGAGAAATAGAATTGACATTTTCCAACTGATTAGAACCCAGAACTCAATACCGCTAAGTCTTTCACAGACAAGATCGTTTATATGCATCTGTTTCTTTTGTCATCATTAAATCTCTATTGAGTCTTGAGTTTTTAATTTTTTTTCCCTTAAATATAATATAGATGTTTTTCTTTGGGCTGCTCACATCAATGGGTCACCCCAGAGGACCATCTGAACCGTATACATGAAAAGACGCAGACCTCCCATTTCATCCAGTCTTGGTACTGGCACTAAGGATGCCCTCCATTACATGGCTGGGTTTTAGGCATCAGCTGGGAATTAAACCTGAGCCGTAGGCATGGCAAGCGAGAAGCCTACCAATGAGCAAGAAATGCCTTAATAAATATAACATAAAAAATTACATACTAATATAAAATGACATGCTTTGATTAAATGTTCTGTGTTTTAAAGTGATCAAGCTTTTTTAGAAGCGGCTTTGAATAAGTGCCGTCTGCTAAATTCTCTAAACCTTAAAAATAAAGCAGTTAAACTCCATTGTATATTACAGATATAACAGCAATAAACTGAGCAGATTATAAAATGTGAATTTGACCAAGTTGATCTCTACATTAGATCTTTGTCTTATGCGTAAAAGCAATAGTAGAGATACACAGTTTCCTCAATTTGATTTATTTATTTATTTTTAATTTATTCTCACTTGGTAAAAATGTATTAAATGTACAGATTTTTTAAAATATTCATACCAGATTGCCATGTTTCTTGTGTAAGCTCTCATACAGATGAATAACATAGTAATTTTCAAGTAAGGTGCGGGGTTTCTCCCCTTTCATGTGATACTACACATCTCTTTACTAACTCTTTTTATTTATTTTTTGTGTGTAACATTAAGCAAAAAGGTTTTGTGCGGCATATTTGTTGTGCATGTCTGATTGTCCAAACGAATAAAACTGCGTTAACATCATCCTCGCTACTTTAATTTTCTTTGTCTCAGGGTCATGTGGCTCATCTCCATCTCTGCCCTCGGCCTCCACCTTTAGACCGGCATTCAGTGACTTTGGTCCACCGTCTATGGGCTTTGTACAGGTACGGGAAAATCTCACGATACCTGCAGTGGGATATTGTTAATATAAAAATAATATAGCTGAAAAGATCATAACATTTCCTTTCCCATTTACAGATCAATGTTTCGTATTTAGATCTTTGTTAAATGTTAGTTGTTTTTTTTAAAAATGTAAATATTATATTTATTTTTAATTATAGGCTTGGCTATAAAGTGACAGCCAATAAGGAATGTTTTGTAATCATCTAGAATGGGAAAATAAATGTTTTTGTAGACTATTAAAACATTTATTTGTTGTAATAGTATAGTACTGTATTGCTTTTTAGCACTGGCGTGATTTACCTCATAGAGTCTTAATATAGAGTCTTAATAAATAACAAAAATTGAATGGAAAACCTTTCCAAACTATGTTTTTGTTTGTTTTCATTTGAAATCTCAGCCAGTGAAAGTGTCTCAGGGCTCCACCTACAGCGAGCTGCTCTCTGTTATAGAGGAGATGAGTCGAGAAATCAGGCCCACGTATGCCGGCAGTAAAAGTGCCATGGAGAGACTTAAAAGAGGTAACATGTTCTCACACACATACACGCGCACACACACACACACAGTCATGGTGTTATTGTAAAACACAGAGTAATGGGGTGGTGAGATGGACCACATTTCATTAAGTGCCTTATTCCTCTTACACCACTTAAGTTACAGTATCAGTTTAAGAATGAATAATTTTAAGGTTCTTAAGAATTTAAGAATGACACATCATACATTTAATCTGTTTAGAGTTAAAGTTAAATAAGTTAGTTCTCATGTATGTTATAGGAGTTATAAATGTCCTACTGTATATATTATAGTACATTATATATACTGTAGTACAGCACAGTATAGGGAGGTGTAGCATAAAGTGCTTCTATTGTAGCACAGTATAATAGTCTAGTACAGTGGAGCCTTGGATTGCGAGCATAATTAATTCCAGAAATGTGCTTGTATATCAAAATCCCCATAAGAAATAATTTAAACTCAGACGTTTTGTTCCACAGCCCAAAAATATTCATATAATAATAATTACTACAAAATAAATACAATTTGAATTTGATATAACGTAAAAATAAAACAAATTAACCTGGACTTTACCTTTTGAAAAGTGTAGTAACACAGAGCCGACAGTTCTGTAACTTATGCCTTTATTGACAACAGAAAGGCATGAAATGGTTATAATAAAAGTTAATGACACATGCTCCCTCCTTCCCTCGTTCAGCTGCTTGTTTTCCGCTCTTTTTGAACATGCAATCCTTACTCACTACTGCCATCTAGTGGATATGTGAACAATAAACCCACTTTACTACAAAAAGAATCCTAGTGATTGAGACCAGAGAGAGGGGAGGTGGAAGGGGCTGCTGTGAGCACACCCCCTGCAAAACAAGAAGCACATTCATGGCACATGATGTGCAATGATATTTGGTATTCTTATATCAAGACTCACTCGTTTATCAAGACTCGGACCACTTGCAAACTAGGTTACTCGCAATCCAAGGTTTTACTCTACAGTGCAGCATGCATACAGTTACAAAAAGTTTTTTAGCTGCACTGTATTATAGTACTACTATAAAATTAACAATCAACACCTCATGACCTCATAATTAAGTTTAAATTCAATCTCATCCAGTGAATAGAATTATGGAATTAACTGCGTGTGCTCATACAAACACATCTTTATGATCCCATGTTCTGACCGAGGACCTAAGTCCTTTCAAAAGATACTGGAAATCACATGACAAAGAGGGAAGAAAATGTGTAACACTTGTTTGTTTGTGTTACAGGAATCATCCATGCCCGAGCTCTAGTGAGGGAGTGTCTAGCTGAAACCGAGCGCAGTGCTCGCACATAACACACACTTACACCTCCCTATACACTCTTTCATTTCTCCCTCTCTCTCTCTCTCTCTCTCTCACACACACACTTTTACACAGCCCTGTTCTTCATAGTTACTTTTGTAATTTCAAACTTTTTGCAGTTCTGTATTTAAATGCAAATAAAAATCCGGTTTTGCAATTAAACATCAAGTAGGTTTATTTCTGTTCTTTACAGTTTGCTTTTTTTATATATAGAATTAAGCAGATAGTGCTTGAGTTACAAATCAATGGATTATTTTATCAAGGTTTCAATTGGATTAAATATTTGATCAATACCACTTAAAATAGAAAAATGTAAATACAATTATATAATTAAACATAAGTGACTAACAAGAATGTTAAGCCCTTGTTATATTGAATTTGATTTTTCTGATTTGACAATTAGACTTATCAGCAAGTCACTGTCTGTTTAAGCTATAAAAATCTTTATGTTGCCATTTTATTAGTGTTCTGTTTTACTAATACAGCTGTGACCTGTTGTAGATATCTGACATTTAATTTAGTGTTACAGGTCACTACTAATGATTTTAATATAAATTTGCTGTGTGCATATTAATTGGAATTTTAAAAAAATCCTGGCCAAAATCAAAACCAAAATTATTCAGGACTTACTTATTTTAATGTGGTAGAATTCAACATAGGATCTTGTTTTTCATATTAGTACCTCATTAATTACTCTAATTAATTCCCACCTTGTATAAGTTGAACTAATTAAATATACATGTTAAATCAACTCAATCACTAGCTGGGTGGAGATCTATTTGTTACAACCTTTATAAAACCTACATACTAGAATAGTAATATCGTGCAGTGCAGTGTATTAAAGTGACAAGAAGTGAAACTAATTTCAGTGATTCATATCATTTAACTTGACTCAGTAAAAACAGATGAAACTTTGATCCTAAACTCTTCATTAGATCTTTGCCTGAATTTACAGAGATGATAAATAAATTTTTATAAGCAACGTGATATATCCACCCAAATACTTTTTATTTACACCCAAATAGTTTTATTTACTAGGGCTATCTGTGCAAATACTTTGCTCACTTAAAAATAGCCTGGTCTGTCATCAAAGGTGCCATGTACTGTACATGTAAATGAAATCAGAAATTCTGATGTATTGTCTTGTATTCATGGTTTGATCTCCCAATCCCAAATGTCGTTATAGACGTGAGTTGAGGGTCATTTCAAAGAACAAGAATGACATATCGATAATAGGATTACTTAAATTTTTACTCAGATATTTTCTTTATTTGGCTTTTGTTACAACATAAATGCAGCGTTGTCTTTCACAGTAGCGTTTAAGACAAAAACACGTACACATTCACGTGGAGTACAGAGTGCATGTTAAGGATTGTGATATTTATCTTTGCTAAGAAGAAAAAAAATTATAATTAAGTCTGGAAGCATTTTGTAAATTATAACTGCTTTCAATTCTTTTGGTAATAATTCCATGATGATTAAAAAAGATAAATATATATTTTCGAAAACATGTATGATAATGTTCTTGTAGATGACTAGCAATGTCTGTATACAGCAAATCATCCACCCTGACCTTGTTGTGTGTGTGTGTTGTGTGTGTACTTCCATTACAATACAATAGTTGCAACACTCGCGTGTGCTGGTTTAGGCATTTGAAAGAAATGATACACTTTTACATTTAAAGACGATAACAAGTACAAAAACAATCTAATGTAAGATACAAAAGGGTTACTACCAAAAAGACAAAGAGGACTTTCTACATGATTGTCTCTCTCGGGGGGGCGTGTCTATCCCACAAGGGGTATGTCCCATTAACACGTCCTTTCATTTCACCAGGGTCTGATGCGTCAATCCTATACAATTGGGCAGAATTAAAGGTGTGTTCCTTCGAATTAGCATCTCACCTCCTGCACAGGGTGTGTCTCAAATGCTAGAGGTCACATCTAAAGTCCCTAACATGGTGTAACAGGGCGTCCGTCATCATGCTGCCTTTAGTGTTTGGGACACAGCCCTAGGTATGGTGCTGAGATTTATTTTTAATTGTGTGTGTGTGTTGAAATAGTGTGAGGGTATTTAGTGCTCGTGTGTGTGTGTGTGTGTGTGGGGGGGAGGGAAATTAAACGTGGAGGCTGCACGTGTTGAAATGGTGAAGAGCTCATCTGCTCGGGTGTTACAGCATCTCAGGAATGGAGCATTTCTTCAGGAGCGACCAAATGAACCGTCCGTGCGGGTTTCAGCTCTGAAACAGAACACTTCTGATTATTTTCCTGTAACAGCACAACACATGGCACATTTATTTCATATAAACCTTTGTTGTTTTTCTGAAGATAATGAAAGAATGTGGCTGGGACTGACCGTAGTAGCTGCGGCTGAAGTGCTGCTGGATGTGAAAAGATTTCTGTATCGTCCTTTTTCCTCTATTTTCTTCTCTCGGATGCGCTCCTCCATCGCTCGGATCTCTTTGGCCACGGCCGGCCCCAGAGACGGGTCTAGCTGCAGCACCTTCTCAAAATCGGCTCGGGCTTCGGCTTCGTTCCAGACGGCCGCATGAGCTTTTCCTCGCTTGAAGTACGCCTTAACATTATCTGTAGTTCGGAAGTAGAGAGGGATAGTGTGTGTGTGTGTATACACACACCTCCTGTACTGAGTCCATATGAGTGACACACTCTCGCTCACCTTCGTACTTGTTGATCAGAGACGAACAGTGGTCCAGCACCTCGTAGTACTGACCCAGCATGAGTTTACACTGGCAGTAGTTCAGCAGCAGCGGTGTGATCATCATATCCAGCTTAATCCATGGCTTATCACCAGGCTGCTCCTACACACACAAAATTAATTTTATTGATACTAGGCTGGCTAATAAATAAGGTTATTACACATGTACACAGATGTAACAACACATGGTTATTATGCACCATGGTACACAAGGAAATCTAAAATAAACGTCTGTCTGTCTCTCTCTCTCTCTACCTCACCATTTCCCTGTCGCACTCTTTCCCCCATTCTGTCCCACATTCTTCATCTCCCTCATTCTTTCTGTCTCTGTCACTTTCTCTCACTCATTTTCTTTTGCTGTCTCACTCTCTCACTCTCCGCTCGCATTCTCTGTCACCCTTCCTCTGTCTAACTCTCCTCATCTCTCCATATGTCTACCACCTTCTCTTACAGTCTTGCTCTTTCACTGTCTCTGTCGCACTCTCCTCATCTTTCTTTCTCCCACTTTGACTATTCTCCATCTTAATCTCACTCTTTATCTCCCTTTCTATGTTTCTGTATCTTTTTTTTCTTTTACTCTCTTTCTGCTCTCCTTCTGTCTCTCTCTTTCTTTTTACCAGTCTCTGTCTGTCTACCTCATGTTTCTCTTTTGGTAAATTTTTAATTTGTCTCTCTGTCCATCTGGCTCTTTCTCTCTTATAGTCTTATAGTTCTCTGCCCCACGTCTCTGTAGATTCTACCTTCATCTGGAGGTTTTTCAGACAGGCAATGGCGTTGTAGTATTTTTCGGCGGCTCCCTCCATGTCTCCCTTCTTGAAAAGTGCGTTTCCTTCCTCGTGGATCAGTGGCACGGCAGCCAGCTTCTCCTCATCCGTCATCGCCCAGGTTTCCAAACTGAACGAGCCTGGGGGCAAAACCTGAAAAAGACAAAGAGGTCTATGTACTGTTTCTATAACACTTCACGAAGTCTTTATGAATCTATCTATATGTCTCTCCAACTAATCCCCTCCTCCGTGAAACACACGACTACACATACCTCCAGGAGCTCCATGGTGAAGACGAGGGGTTGAGGGTTGGCCTGGAGCTGTTCCAGGTCTTTGTGTCCATGTGAGTGGTGAGAGTGGACCTGGGCAATGCCGCAGCAGTGTCTCTGTCCTTCCAGCGGGTCTTTACCCACACTGATGTTCCTCAGTGACTGAGACACCAGCGGGTACAGAGCTGTGTGCTGCAGGAGAACACACAAGAGGAAGCAGACGATACAAATAAACAGCTACAAGCAGACTCTGGGATGTTTCACAACACTGACTGAGTTATCAAATCTCACAACCATGGAGGACAAAACCTTGAAGACTGTAGTCTGCATTTTCTATCTCTATTTTCAATTTTTTTATTTTTATTTAAACAGACGTGCCTCTATTTAAAGTTTCCATCTCAGATGATGTTACTGGAAAAAATAATCTCTGGCAACCTTGTGGGTGTGACCTACACACTCAGAGCACCCAGAACGTTCCCCATGATATTTTTGGACTCGCCAACTGAACTGAAGTGAAGGTCGCGCTACATACCTTGACGTCGCAGGTGAACTCCGCAATCTCGCCTGTTCTCATGGTGACGAGGATACGCTCCCACACAGGCAGTTTAAACTTCTTCCCCAGGATGAGCTCCATGGGTTTAATCTTCCCTCCCATCATCCTGGAGTCGTCCAGCACCGTGCCATCACACAGGCTGCTGCGGTAATGGAAGTTCATCTGCAGAAGCACAAACACACACAGATCTGTAATCCCTGTCTCTCAATCATACGGAGTCAGCTTCAGACAATTGAGCGCTGTTGGAAAGGGAAGAAAGTACTAAATCCATGGGTGCGAGTAAAAAAAAAAAAAAAATGCTATAGAAACATGTACAGAACATTAGGACACTTTCACGCTTAAAGTTCATCATGAAATGTCAAGAGTCAAAATTCCACCCTGTTTCCTTTTGAAACACGAGTGCTCAAGTGATTTTTTTTTTTTTAAACAACCCAAATAAGCTTCAATTTAGTAAACCAGCAAACAGTGACGAGTTTAACGAGTTTTGTAGCCATGGTGGATTTCTTGCAGACCACCTGTCTTACCATGTTTGCTATTGCTTCATAGAGAGCAAATTAAAACAAAAAGCAAATGTGAAATTCTGCGTGAAACTGGGCAAATCTGCCACAGGGTCTTTGTTTGACATGATTCGGCAAGTTTACGGCAATGCTGCAATGAGTCATCCGAGGCGTTTTGAGTGGCAAGAGAGGAAAAGCATCACTGGAACACGATGCGAGATCAGGGAGAACTTCAGTGAGCTACTACTTGTGCATAATGCTCGTCACAGAGAACAATTGACAACATTGCTGGCATTGTCATACAGAACACTCCGGGCAATCCTCACGTGAGATCTGAACATGCGCTGTGTTGCTGCCAAGTTCGTCCCCAGGCTGCTGACCCAAGAGCAGAAGAATATCATGTTGAAGACTGCCAAAAACTCTGTCAGCGTGCCGTCGATGACCCTTCATCGTCCTTCATGTTGAGCATCATTACCGGGAATGAAACATGGGTGTATGGGTACGGCCCTAAGATGCAGCAACAGTCTTTGCATTGGAAGAGCCCATCATCTCCATGACCAAAAAAGGCGAGGCAGGTCGGCAGCTCTGCATTGTGCATCGAGAATTCATCCCCAGGGGCCAGACTATCAATAGGGAATTTCACTGCCAGGGTTTAAGTTGAGAGAGAACATCCGGCGACAGGGACGGGATCTTGAAACTTTCTGATACCCCCCACATATGTATTCGAGGGAACACTGAATTGGATGAAGACATCTCTAGTACCGTATGTGGCATCGAAAGTTTATTTGGTCTTCCCAATAATGACAAACTATAAAGTAAATGTAAAAACTTGATATTTTTTCCCTAGATACAGTATATTACAGGGTTTATAATCCACCAAAGAAAAAAATACAATACATAATACATACATCATTTTTGATTTCCTTGCGTTAATGTAATGTAAGGTGCAGGTTGATATATAAAAAAAAGTACAAATAAAAAGAAAATCCTGGTATTGAGCAAGTCTCGAAAACAAAATGGAGCAATAGGGGTTCCAGCATCTGATGTTTATCAAGCTAACATTCATTAGCATCACTGCTAGCTTGTTGACCTTAGTATTTTACAGAGCTCCGAAGCAAAATTGCGTCCAAATTGTAATGAGAAAACAATCATGACTAATTTAGATCAAATTCCGCAGTGTGTACAGGACGCTCGGAAGGCTAAGCGCCGCTAGCTAGGTTAGTTAGCCGGTTAGCTTTCCAGTTGCTAAGCATTAAGAACGCTTACGGATGAAACCTTTTAATTGTTCTAAATTACCCTTTTAAATATTGCGCGCTTCCATATTTTACCTTCGTGCCATCCACATAGTCTGGGATTTCCCCTTTTCCAGGAGAAATCACTTTTTTCTGGATGCCATCAGCGCTGAGCTTCCGAGCAATTTCCTCCATTCTCGGCGGTGGAAAATCTATGATATCGAGCCAACACACAGGGGGCGCTAGAGGTCCGCAAGCAGCCTACGAGAATTGATCGGTAATCTTCGGAAATTACTCGGGAAAGAGCGAGAACATTCGGAGGAAAAATGGATTTGTTCGGGTCAGGAGTGGCTGGGACGCATTTATTTAATGAGAATTATTTCTGTATTCATTTTATTATTCTTTTATTTTCACACATTGCTCAAAAAGCTGAAATAATAGTTACACAAACAAAATTCCACCTTCAGCATTTTATACCTTTTGAATCGGACTACACTGGCCAGCCTTCACTCCCCACACATGGCCATGTTGCCAGTTCACCGTTTTCCTTCCTTGGATCAGGGGCGGATCTAGAAAATTATTCATGGGGTGGCAAGGGGGTGGCATTAAAATTATGAGGGGTGGCAACACTGAAGCAAGCATCCTTGCATGGTTTTTGTGGATTCAAGGAACGCTATTCTCATTCGGTGTATACACTAGGGTGCACATTTTTACATTGTCCTATAAAAATTAAATAAAGGCTGATGTGTGATTGACACTAGTGCTGGGGTGGCAAATGGGGTGGCAAGGCTTTTTCTTAGGGTGGCGATTGCCACCCCGTGCCACCCCGGTAGATCCGCCCTTGCCTTGGATTAATTCTGGTAGTTCCTGACCACTGCAATCTGGGAACGTCACACAAGAGCTGCAGATTTGGTCCTTGTCAAATTCACTCAAATTCTCATGCTTGCCCATTTTTTCTGCTTCCAACACATAAACTTTAAAAAAGGAGAAAAAGTTCACTTCTTGTTTACTATATCCCATCCACTTTCAACCACCATTGTAATGAGATATTGAAAATGTAGCTACTTTGGGAAGGGCCATGATTGTGATGGCTGGATGACTGGGTCAGAGCAATTCCAAAACTGCAGCTCTTGTGGGATGTTCCTGGCCTGCAGTGGTACCAAAAGTGATCCAAGGGTGGAAAACCTGTGAACCGACAACAGGGTTATAATCTAAACGGCCAAGGTTCACTGATGCACATGGGGAGTGAAAGCTGGCATGTGTGGTCCGGTCCAATAGAAGAGTTTTTTGGTGGTAATAATGTTATGGCTGATCAGTGTAATTTAATAATTTAGTTTATTTGGTGTAGAGACGTATTTTTATGATCCATGGATTAACATGTACCACAATGCAAGTGCACATTTGAATTAAATATAATACAAAGCTCAATTTTTGTATTTTCCTTTACTTGCTGTCTGATATTCTAGATAGAAGTTAGCTGGACTGAACCACAGCTTTCTAACAAGACTTGCTCTCGAGTTTATAAAAAAAGAAAATAATAACTTGAGAGTTAAAGTGTACTGCAGGAACTGATTAGATGTTCTAACAAGTACTATTACACCGTAATAAAGATTTTTTTTACATTCCAACACTCCAACACATGACCTCCAGGTTGTCATAATTTTCAACATGGCCATGATTTATCTTGACATGACCAAGACTCCTTAAACGTAATATAAGGCCACATGCAAGGAAAAAGACAAAATAGAGATAAATACTGCATTACATATACGGCATCACATATTCAGGATTAACTGAACTGGGTTAAGAGAACAGGCACATTTACACGAACAATTAACTAACACTGGCAGCAGGTACATGCACAGACGATTAATGGGTGTTTGCTCTAATATAGAACTGTACAGTTTAGAATGGAATATGTGCCAGATCAGCATCAACATGAACTGTGTACTACATGACCATTACATTTGAAGTATTAGTGAAATAAAAATGCACACTGTTTAACATATTATTGCAGATATACAGTTGTTTCTTGTAATCCAGTTTAAGCAGGAATATGATTTTGCACCTTGAGCTTAACACTGCTGTCTCTCAGTTTGACTGTACCTGTACAGTGATCACACTGTTTCAACACAGCACAATGTTCCCTCACTTCATTACTTATTATAAACAGGAGCTGTGTAAAGCATTCAGACTGAGGAGACATTTTTTAGCAAAAAATGAAAGAGAAAACCACAATCACCAAATCATCATGAGTTGATTTTGTAAACATCATATGCATCATATAATGGGATTTTTTAAAGTTAATTTTTAATGATATCATATCTCAATTTGGTTTACTTAAACTAGCAATTATGGGTATTTATATTTATTCAATCAACACAGCAGAAACATTTCTTTCTTTCTTTCTTTCTTTCTTTCTTTTCAGTTGCTTGGGTAAATTTATCTCTGCCCTGTGCATGTACATTTAACAAAATTTGTTGTCAGATATAATTTTTTTAGATTATTGTTTAAAATAGATTTTTAGGCACAGTTTAACATAGATATTTTATTTTGTCTGTGTATGGCCTTAAACAGCTATTTAAAAAAAAAACTTTTCTTTTTCTTTTTAAACTTTTCTCGTTTAAATTTTTGAACTCCGTCAGCACCCACCCATTTAAGAATTTGCTAAGTTAACATTTCCATTTCCAAGATTATTAAATTCTTATATACAGTAGTTGACACATTTATGACATTATTCTGTCTCTCTCTCTCTCTTTCTCTGACCAAGAGAATACAAAGATAATGAACTGAAGCATGAAATGAAATGAAATGAAAGAAAGAAATGAAATAACTGCAGAAGACATAATAAGAAAAAGAATATGGAAAAAAGTCATAATAAAAAAAAGACACAAAAATACAGACAAAAAAGAAGAAAGAGATTAGTGGTAAAAAATAAGTGTATATACTCTTTTTCTTTGTTTTGTTTGTACAGTAGTTTCTATCTCTTCTACTTGTGTAATGTTTCTGTATTCACAATACCCACATATTCATATATTGTCCCACCCTAATGACACCATGACAGCAAGCTAGGGTATTTTTATGCCAAATTATCACAACTTTATTTCATATTTTATTATGATAGACCATGAGCCTGATATATCACCACACTCATATGCACAAACTTCCTTTAGTGATGAGATTTATTCCAGAGTTTGGAGCTGCTTATTCCGATCACACAACAGGCCAGTCGTCCTCCTGCGTTCCCATGCAGAAGACTTCCAGCATCTATTCCTCGTCCCATGTCATCCTCCTTCTCATGGATCACCACGGCACGCCCGAGCACTGATAACCTGCCGTAGAGAGTGGCTTTAGAGGTTACAGACCGGCGGATCTTTCCATTGCGGGGAATAAAGTTTCCAAAATCTCCCGGATGAAGCGGATGGTTAACTCCACCTGGGTTGTAATGGCCGCCAGTGGAGGTGCAGCCTTCGCTGAGATCTCCGTATTGATGAATGTGTATTGCTCGGGACTGAGAACCAGATGCAGGCAAGCCGTGTAGCTTTAACATCACCTGTAAGCTTTCGTCTGGTCTGGTTTGTTTAAACAGAACGTGCCCGTACACTTTGGGTAGTCCTAACTCCAACTGGGTGTTGGGATGCATCCTGCAAGTGGCGTACAGAGAGCCGTTAAACAGATCATGCTCAGGAGGCTTCAGTGTGACCTTTTCACTCAGGATGAGTGTGTGAAAGACAAAGCTGAGCAGGAACACCACTAGGAGTGTGTATGCTGCCATTTTCACTTCTGATTATTCCTAAAGAACACGGAAAGTAGAAAATTAGGAATGACCTACAGAACACATTTGTATAACACAGAGTATAAGATTCGATCTGGCACTAGATGAGATATAAGGGGAATAAAACACTCAGGAATGTGCCATAGGTTTTCTAAAGAATGTTTTTTAAACTCAACTGTTGGACTTCCGGTCATCATCATCTTGGAAGGAGCTGCCTCTGCCTAAAGCACAGTTAATCCATAAATAGGTAGTATGAATGGGACCTGTCTGTTGTTTGGAACACGCCAACTTAGCCCGAGGTTTAGATAAATGCTATGATGGCTAACCTTAATTTATATGGTAATACAATTGATTGAACTCTGTAATCCATACTTTACACATCGCCCCATGTCAACCCCTACATTTCTTGTGCTAAGCTAAACCACAATGATGACAGTTAGCTGTTCCAGTTTTTTTTGTACCAGGTAAACATGTATATTTCTTTTGTAAAGTTGGACATTTTAACATTTGGCATCTAAGAGATTGACATTTAAGGGATTTTTTTTTTGCACTTTGGCTATAAAAGGAAGAAAAAAAAATAAATGTCACAGTGTAACAATAACACTCCTTCATTAGAACACACTGGTGTGGATTTTTTCCTATAGCAGCATGTCCTGCTGTGTGTTACGATTGAAGTACTGTACAAAGGCTAAATGTCAAAGACTTTTATGAACAATTACATTATGTTTATGCAAAGAGTCGATATTTGTATTGTTGACCCTTCTTTTATAAGACCTCTGGAATTCACCCTTTATGCCAACAGTAAAGCCAGAGACCATTCATGTGTGGGATTGCTTCTCACCCAAAATACTGGGCTCACCTACAATTTTGTCTAGGAACACAGCCATGAATAAAGAATGTTACAAAAGCATCCTCCGAGAGCAACTTCTCCCAAGCGTCCAAGACCAGTCTGGGGACTAAGAATGCCTTTTCCAGCATAATGGAGCACCTTGCCATAAGGCAAAAGTGATAGCTAAGTGGTTCAGGGAAAAATCTATTAGATTTTGGGTCGGTGGCCAGGAAACTCTCCAAACCTTAAATTCACTGAGAACTTGAATTGGAGGTCACTCCTCAAGAAGCAGGTGGACAAACAAAACCCCACAAATTCTGACCAACTCCAAGCATTAATTATGCAAGAATGGGCTTCCATCAGTCAGGATTTGACCCAGAAGCTAATTGACAGCATTCCAGTCAATTGCAGAGGTCTTGAAAAAGAAGGGTCAACACTACAAATACTGACTCTTTACATAAAATTACTGTAACTGTCAATAAAAGCTTTTAACACTCATGAAATGCTTGTAACTATACTTGAGTACAGTGAAACCTTGGATTGAGAGTAATTTGGTCTGAGAGCGTTTTGCAAGACGAACAAATTTTATAAATAAATTTTAACTTGTTAAACGAGTGAGGTCTTGATATTTGAGTACGTATGAGCTTTGTCTGCTGAATGTCACGTGATCACAGCTGAGGTGGTTCTTCTCTCTTTTGCTCTATTGGATTGTCCCCACCAAGTCAGTGATATGATGTTGCTGTACCTTATTAAATGGCAATGATTGTAATGGAGCCTATCCCAAGAGACTTAGGGCACAAGTTGTGGTTACCCTAGATGGAGTGCTAATCAATCACAGGGCATACACACACTCAATTACACACTTCAGGCAATTTGGGAGTGCCAAATGCCAATGCCTAATCGGAATGTCTTTGGACTGTGGTAGGAAACCCGGAGAACCTGGAGGAAACCCACCAAGCAAGTGGAAGAACATGCATAATCGATACCTCTATGCTGACTCCATGATGTTAATTGATTTTTAATGTGTTACATTGATAATCAAAAGAACATAAAATAAATGTTTTAATGTTTATTTGTGTGATATAATGCTTTCTGGATTATTAAATCAGATAAATATGTTACAGAAACAAATGTTTGTCAGTAAAGGAACTTACTGAAAATTATAAAGGTTTAACATGATAAATACTGTGAGGGTTAGTCTTAAAACTGCAGCAGAAACATTATCCAGTCATTATCCTTATGAAGCAAAGAGCTTTAAGAGGAATAGATTGGTGCTGGCAATGGATGCAACACCACTGGGCAATGACTGATTTAAAAAAAGAAACATGCTTATACGGAAGTCCTGTCGCTGTGTGTCGATGAAGGAGGCTTCAGACATTAAACTTTTGTGCATTAGGGTTTTTTTAATTGCATGTTTGTTTAATTGGTTTAAATAAAATAAAATTCAGTTCATCATATTGCCTAGGTTGTGCTAAGAGATTTTGGTGTGTTTTTGTTTACTGCTCTTTAAAGTTATCTTTTATGTAGTTTTATATTTTAATATAAAAAATATTAATATTCTTATTCTTAAAGCCATCTTTTCTTCACAGACTTTTGCATAGTAATGTATAGTTGATATCATATTTATTAATTAATATAATAATTCACTTTATATCCCAAATCTTCCTCTCCAGGCTTCCAAAAGTGTTCTTTCCTGCTTTAAACTAATATTATCTGTTACTGTGAAGACAATGTTTTTCCATGATACTAATAATATATTTTTTTTATATTGATAAGAGACGTTTCGTACATTTTAAATGCAGCTCAAATTGCTTTATTGTGAAATAAAATCTGAAATAAAGAAAATAACAAAAGAGACAAACAAATAGATAAAAGATCATCATAGGCCAGAGTACTTCAACATGCTCTAGAAATGGTATTTCTTACAGATAAAGCAATAAGATTTCTTACAGATAAAGAGAGCAGAATTACAGTTTGTCTATCAAAATGTCCTGTAGTGTTCCTTAACATTTACCTCTCCATGCTATAACACAGTCACAGTGCATTACTCTCCAGAATATTTACATGTTTAATCAGTCTCCTATACAGAACACCATCAGAGTTTTAATATATACAAAACTTTACCTTTGTCTTGGGGCTGTTAGTCCTGCTGTGTGTGTGTGAGGGTGTGTGTGTATGTGTGTTTCTGCACCTCCTCCCTCAGTTCCTTCATTCTTTTATAACCACTCAGAGTGAGAGGTTGTGTAAGCCTGGGTCAGATTTCATGCTTCTTTTTTTTCATGTGTGTGTTGTTACTGGAGTGTGTTATTATAATTCCCTGAATGAATACTGCCTCCTGAGGAGGATAAAGGCTAAAATATGAAGACTACTACTACTACTACTACTACTACTACTACTGAAAATAATAATAATATACATGCATTTTATACTAGATAGCATTCTACATTTTAAACATCACATACTTTTTACATGTTTATGTTGTTTATGCTCTTTTTATGCTGTTTCATTACTATTTTCAAAAATAATTTAGAATTTTCCTCTGCATTTTTAGTTTTATACCCAACATCTAAAAGTGTAAACATAAATACAATTTAAGTCAGAGTAGCATTTTTGCAATATGTTAAAACATAAAAATAAATAACAAATACCAAACATAATACCATAACAAGGCTATTATGTATGTTTCTCTTGCCATTACTGTTTGTTGAGGATTTACAGCGACATTAATAGCTACATAAGAAAAATTTATAAAAATGTATATAGTTTAAAGGTCCTTATAAACTAGATGATCGAGTAGTAGCCAATCAGGGTGGTGCGTCTAAGACCTTATTTACATATCGTGTTCGGGTTTATGAATAGATATTTAATGTCGAACAAACAAGAGTAATATTACTGTTTTAAGTTGCAGACCAATACCTATAATATCTACCCGTGCAGAATATGTGGAAACGTCATATGTAAAATATTTGCGAAAGCTACCGTCTTTTAAACAACTAGACATCTGTCGGTGGTTATTAAGACTGGACGCCGACTGCTTTACTGCGCATGCCTGAACACTTGCTTTCTAAGCTACGCGCTGAGAACCTAGTTTCTCCCCATGTGCTTAGGGGAAAGTCCCCGGACCCTGGACAGAAATGTTCTGCCTGAACCGCAGTTCATGAGCTTGTAACGGTACTACTTCCTGCTAAGACGTCACTTCCTGGCTGAGCAGAGTATCACAAGCCATGATGGTCAAGTCCAGAGAAATGCAGGTACTGCAAATCCGCACTGCAACTGAACGGGGCTCATTCTCAGGATGCGCGTTTCTTTTAGCACGGGAAACATTTTTCAGTAATATAGTCTATACTTCGGTAATCATGAAGAACAACAAAACTGAAACCTGCACTTGAACGGCGGACTCATTTTTATAATTACTTATCCTACCACCAATGTCAATGCACTCCGACATATGGAAATATTTACCACTTTCATTAATAAATTGAGAAGTAATTCTGTGCGTAGATACGCTAAAAAAAACGGTCCCTTCCCCCTCTTTCCACCCTCCCGTGGAACAATCCTTTTCCATGGAAACATGAGCCGCCATTTTCAAACTTCCGCTCTGCGGAGACGATGGTACACATTTTGCAGGGACGCCGTATGAAATGCCTTTAAATTAATTTCAAGCCAAGAACCACCAGATTTATGAAGACTTTTTTATTTATTTTAAAAGCCATAGCAAAAATAATGACAATAACGAACAATCGTTGCACGTATTTAAGTCATAATTAAGTCGTAGAAGATATTAAGTCATAAGTGTACGTTAGTAAGTCGTAATATAGATAATGTCATTATTTTAGATCATAATGCAGTTTACATGGTTAAGCATGCACATATCACTGGAAACACATAAAATTACTTTGATTTGTTTATAATGTTTGTTGCGTTTGCTGAGTAAAATACATTTCATGTTATAGCCAAGTGTAAATATAACAATGAGATTCACTTTTGTGTGTGTGTGTGTGTATATAATATTTGCATTATTCGTCAGAACCTGCTCTTTCAATGATATCTTTATGTTTCATACATTGGAGGACCCGAAACCAGTCAGAAAATTTTCTGTCTGTATGTCTGTCCAACCAGATTTTGTCACAGCATCACACAAAACTAGCTAGACAGATTTTAATACATTTTTTTTACAGTCCTTAGATATCTATCTCCCTGAAGTTTAACATGCACCATACGTAAGTAAAATCATAATGTTGAGTAGAAACAGTGTTATGAACAGTAATTTGCCAGATTTAATAATCTACTAAATTAATTAAGCTACGTGATCAATGTAAAACACTTGCACCAATAGATATTTATTAGAAAGGGCAAAGTGAATATTTCTACTGGGATTACTTAATATTTACAGAGCTGAAATAACAGCGTTGAAGTGGTATAAGTGAATTTTAACATGTTGGAGTCATTTTAAGGCAAAACCTAATCTGTATCTGATGTACTTTTTTGAATTCTCATCTGACATTCACTCCCTGATTACTGAATAATGAGTGTATTTGGCTGATTACAAAGGAAATACAACTTAGAGTTAGCAAGGTGTAAATGTAAACTTTTCTAGATCCTCGCTTTCCAATTGATTGTAATAAGATGAAATTATATCTTGCTGTGAAATATATATATATATTTTTACTGCAATGTGTTGCAGGCAGACATGTACGTGGACGTCAATCTGAAATAATATCACTGAGTACATTATGGCTGATCAGGTTATTTTTAGCTTTAACTATTTCTACACAATATTTTCCTGTCAACGACAGGTACTATTATGATCTTGTTTATTTAATTATTTAATCAGGCGTTTATCGCGGCCGCCTAAACCGGGTCCTGAGGACTCAGAACAGCACGAGCTCTGATCGCCCTTTCGCCCGCCTCCCCCCCTCCCCGCACCTAACGCGGCAATTTTTTAAGATGGGCGGATCTTGCGCATGCGCATTAGCAGCAGTTTTGTTTGAGGGGAGTTCTCGTAGTCAGAGAAGTGAATTTTGCCCGGAAAGGCAAGAAGAGACGGAGAGACCCACACACAAACAGAGCGGTTTAACCGAACTTATGAGCGCCTTATTTGCTCCCGAAGACCTCCTGGCTGCTTAATGCGTGGCTTTTACGATGTTAGGACATTATCCGAACGCGGAGAAATCGCAGCTCGTGAGCTATGTGGAGGATTACCTGGAGTGTGTCGAGTCGCTTCCTTTGGACATCCAGAGAAATGTCTCACTCCTGCGGGAAATCGACACCAAATATCAAGGTTTGTAGAGTAAAAAGTCTCTGTTTTAGATTCCGCGTTTGTGTTTCGGAGATCCTGTTTGGAGATACCTAATCTGAGCTGATCTGTTTTCTCTTTCAAACAGAGCAAAGGGTTTTTAACTATAAAGCTGTAAACACTTCACATACTTCATGTAATTCTTCATCCTCATCTCCTTCTTCTTCATTATCCAACAATAGATTTATAATTACATTTCACTTTTCATATTAATCACCCTATAGTCTCTCTCTCTCTGTCTCTCTCTCTCTGTCTCTCTCTCTCTCTCTGTCTCTCTCTCTCTCTCTCCACCCGCCTTCAGCCATTTTGCTCATCCTTCTTCCACTCTGTTCTGGTTTTCTGCTTAAATTTCACTTTAATGAAAACACTTTTGTTCTTCATCTCCATCTCTCTCTACACACTACTCCTCCTGCTTAAGATGTGGGTTGGATCTAGATCCCAATCCTGGGAAATCAGATCCAGTCCATGTTTTTAGTGTGTTCATACACACACACACATACACACACACCCCTGAGCAGGTAATCTAGTGTACTACAGGTGTGCTGTCTACTGGACACTGATCCTGATTGAAGTATACAGTGTACCATAGAGAGAGTAACACATACAGTTGGGTGAGTAAATATTTCAGTCAAATTCACTTTGTTGCCATGGCGACAAATGTTTAAACAATTACCTATTTGGACCGGGGTAAGAAATTTCTATGTAGTGTCAAGTTCTGTTCAAATAAATTGTTTTCTTCTTCTTCTTTGTTGGTTATTGGTAGTTGGAATCCAGAAGGTTACATTACTGCCAACTGTATGTCTTATTCTCCATCTTCCCGGCCTCATAAAGCCGATTTCTTTACGGCTAATGCTTCCTTCCCTGATCTTTTATTTTCTTATTCTGTGTGTTAAACTCATCTGCTTTATGTGATACATTCACACAGTCTTTCTTCTCGATATGTTTCCTCTCAGTACCACTAGTTGCAGTTCTTTAGGCTGTATCACCACCACCTACGGATCTCCCTATCCTAAGCTTCCCTGTCGTATAAGGCTAACTTTCCTGTCCAGTCTTCCCCAAAAACAGCATTAAATGTTACCTTCTCTGGTCAGTAACTCCCCAGATTCTTAACTATGTTTTCTATTTTTCCTAGTAGGGCTGAAATGTGTAGTGTTTACAATGTAGTATGATAACATCACAGCCTTTTCCTTCTCTATCACGCCTCGTTTCTGCTTCGGTCGTGCTACCAGAACCACTTTTTCACAACTGGAATCCTGTAATACGGCCGTGCCATAAGGGAAGAAAAACTCTATGGATATGATAACCTGGTCATTCATTCAGTACATTCAGGTCATCAGCTGACTTTATTTTAGTGCCACATAATGTTTCTGAGTCTAGACCTGAGCAGTTGAAGCAATCCCCAGATCATAACACTGTCTCCAGAGGCTTGTACAGGGACACTATGCAGGATGAGTGCATATGATATAACACTGATGCTCTCATCGCTCTGGAATAGGGTCGGTCTAATCAGATCACATGACCTTTTTCCATTGCTCCAAAGTCCAATCGTTATGCTCCTTAGCCAACCAAAGGCATTTTTCTAATGAGTCTTAAAAAAAGAAAGGTTTTCTTACGGACACACAGCTGTTTAGTCCCAATCCTGTGAGTTCTCGTCACATTGTGTGTATGAAAATGTGTTACTTTCACTATTAAACTTTTTTTTTTTATCTTGCAACATCGCTAAATGTTTGTGATCTCCATTCATGATTATTTTTGACCACATTTTTTCCGCAAAGTTGATGGTTCAGCACGTCAGCACTATCTTTTCTGGTTTTGATAATATGTTGAAGGATTTTTACCCAGTTCCAGTCATTTCATATCTTCTTAGTTGTTTTCTTTGCTTAATGCACCCCTATAATTTGACCCTTCTGAAATGGTGACGTTTTTTGGCCTGGCAGTGTATTTATAGGAATATTTACTTTTAGTTATGTATTAGGACACCATATTTTATCTAAGAAGACTTACTGGTGAGTGAGTGATGTTCAGTTTGGTTAAAAAGCCCAGGATAATCAAATTGTTCAGCACTGGAGCTGCGATGCTAATGGAACTTAGAAGTAAAGGGTTTGTTTCATTCCAAATCTCCACAGTGCCAGTTCTTGTAATCTTTAAATATGATTCAAGCCTTTCCATGGAAGCTCTGATTGGTCCAAATGAAAATCATAAGAACGCAGCGACTGATCTGTGTTAAAAAGATTTGAATGCGCCTGTTGGTCCAAGCTAAAATTATCAGAATGTTCCAGTTGATCTGAATTAAACTGATCTAAATGTACAAAAGCTCCAATCCAGCATCGTTTGACTGAACAGTTGTTTCAAGCTCTAAAACCTAAAACGGCTAAAAAGCTAAAAACTAAAACACCAGCTGAACACCTTGATGGATCCGGACTAAATTAGTCCTAAAATGATCTGAACGTCAGCGTTGAGCAATAAATAACCAACCCGGGTTTCATGCCTTGGGTTGATTGACCACACTTATGGTTAAAGGAAATTAGTTTCTGTAGAAGTTTGGTGAAAAGTCAGTCCTGATGTTTGAACTCTTAAACGCAGCCATTTCACTCCTGAACTTCCTGTTTGTGTTTTTCTTTCAGAGATCCTAAAGGAGGTAGACGAGGTGTTCGAGAAGTATAAGAAGGAGGCGGATGGCGGTCAGAGGAAGCGTCTCCAGTTGCAGCTGCAGCGTGCCCTTATCAGCAGTCAGGAGCTCGGCGATGAGAAGATCCACGTAGTCACGCAGATGATGGAGGTGGTGGAGAACCGCTCGCGCCAGATGGAGGCTCACTCTCCCTGCTTCTTGGACCCTGTCGACCCCGAAAGGCCGCCTGAAAAATCTCGTCACGAGACAGGAAGTGGCGTGGCTAATGCTGTAGCAGAGCGTGCATCGGCACGCAGGCCCCGCCGTCATCGCAACAGCGAGAGCCGTGACTCGTGTTACAGCGCAAACGGTGCAAACGGGGTTCTGGAGGACCCAAGTGACGAACCTGCGTCTCAGCCCCCGCGTGAGAAAAAGTCCAAATCGGCGAAGAAGAAGAAGCGCTCGAAGGCGAAGCCAGAACGAGACGTTTCTCCCGCCGTCGAGTTCAACATCGACCCGAATGAGCCGACATACTGCCTGTGTGAGCAGGTTTCCTACGGGGAGATGATAGGCTGCGATAATGAGCAGTGTCCCATCGAGTGGTTCCACTTCTCCTGCGTCGGACTTACCTACAAACCCAAGGGCAAGTGGTATTGTCCCAAGTGCAGAGGAGACAGTGAAAAGACCATGGACAAAAGCACAGAGAGGCCCAAGAAGGACCGCCGGTCCAGGTAGTGGCTCAGGATCGAGTCACGTGTATGGGTGACCGAAACGTCAAGCCTGAGCCACGCCTTCGGAATATTCCAGACTCTTTCTGCTCCACAGATTCATTCTGATCTTCCTCACACACTAAACATGAGAACTTTATTTTGTGTTAACATCACCTCAGTGTGCTGATTGGTCAGAGTTCAAAACATCCTAAAGCAGTGATTGGTTAGTTTATAAGCAACATCTGGAATGTCTCTGAGATCTGATTCGCTCTGGAGCAAAGCGACGCCATCCTCGGACTAAACTGCACCCGACATCCTGGGGGTTGTTCTGTTTGGTTATCACTTTATCTGTGCAGACAGATGAACGAATCAGCATCACTACACACATCCCAGAATGCACTGCTACCTTTTTAAACGCTTTACAGCACGTCATGTTTCAGTACCACCGTCTGTTCGGGCAGCACTTTGTTCCTTTAGTTTACTCGTTAGATTGGACTGAGGGGAATAAAGGCGTAAGCAGGTGAGGGAGTATCACAGAGCGTGCGGGAGCAGGAAGCCGGCTGCCTAAAGACTTCCTGCGAAAAGACTCACAAAACTGCCGTCAGTGTTTATATGATGCTGAAGAAACGTTTTCAGACTTTATTTTTTCATTTCAGAGTCAGTTGTGTTGTAAAAAGAAAAAAAAAATGCACAGGATTGGATGAGCGTCACAGTCGTGTTTTTTTTTTTTTTTATCTTTTGATTTCATTTAACACCAAGATGAAGAATTTTAAAATGTCTTCCAGTGTGAGAGAACGCTTGTGTGTTTTTGTTGGTTTGACAAGTCTGGTGTAATATTGGGTTTGGGTTTAGGTTTCCTTTACAAGAAAAAAAAAAGTTTTGTGTATTTAAATAAACCTGTGCTTTACATCTCGGCTTGTGTTTGGTGTGTTTGTAGTTTTAACTGGACAGAAGTGCCACATGACGTAACACGTTTGCCGTGAGAATGACGGAGAGATACTCAGATGTCTTACACTTTATACAGTGGCTTTATACATGATGATAAAATCTTGGGAATCTGTTATTTGATCACTTTTTTCATGTTAAGAAAAACATTTGATATCTTTTGATATCACGATTAAACAAGAGTCGTTAAGTGATCGTGTATGTTGATGCATTTCTGTTATGAAACAGAAACTCAAAGTGATGTGTGAGAACTAGAGCTGATTTAATTGATTTTGCAATTGAACCAATCTTCTGTCGGTCAATTCAAGGAATCCGTGGTTCAATGTTTGAGCATCAATTCCAGCTTTTATTTAACTAAACTTGCAAATGTTGAATGCTGTAAAACTGGTAGATTTTCTGAAAAATATACCACAGCTTTAGTTGAACAAACAAAAGCCTCTATCTTCCACTTGCAAGAGGGTGGCTGCTTCTTTGAGTGTATAAGCAGTTGGTGCATTACCGCCATCTACTGGGCTGGATGTGAAGCAGAAGATTGGCAGGAAGAAAGATTGTCTTTTGCATGAGGGATGCCATTTAAGCAATCAACAACATAGCTTACACAGCGTTTTAGTGTTCTTTTAGTAGTTTTTATACTCTATAACTCTGTAAGAAAATAGCTGCTTGAAACAAAATCAAATCGAAACGAATTGACCATCGCAAAAAACTGAACTGACCGATTTTGCTCTCGTTAGAACAGCCAATAGCATTTATGATGCATCAGACCAGACCCTCATCCAATGTAAATAACCCTGACAGAAGTCATAGTGGAGATTTTATTCAGTGTTAAATTTTCTAGGTGTGGAGAATTTCTCAACCTCCTTCTGTTGGTTGAGAATGTCCCTGGCGGTGGGGCACACAGTATACATTCTGCACAGCATGTAATTGGACGAGTACTGGACAAGGTGTTAAAATGATCATTTTCGCACAAATGATTAACAATAAAATTAACCTTTTTACAATAAGGTGTAATGTTTATTTACCTGGAGATGTTGTCATGGTGAGAATCAAAGAGCATTTGATCTTTTTTTTTTTTTTTTATCTTAAAAGTTACAGAGCTATGTTTTAACCAAAATAAATTGCATTGCTGAAAATTTTGTAGCGATTTTTGCCAATCTGATCAAATTGCAAGACAGAAATATTGTAACAAATTATTATTCAATTCATGTAATTCAACATGCTATTTTGCTTTGCGGAATTTGGGCCCTGGTATACTTAAAACTCCTAAAACCATATTTAAGTTCAAAGAATGAGGGGAAAGTAAAAGTAAATAAAGGTCAGTTATTTTCTACACACACACACACACACACACACCATTAAAGCCAGACAGTTATGAAGCTTCTATTTAAAGATGTAATTGGCTTATATTTTACCTCATAGAATCTGAATAAATCCGTAATCACTTGATGATTTTAATATTTACAAAGTTAAAATACTTCATATAACGTGACAAATCCCCATGAAACAAATGCTTGTTTTTGTCAATATGCGAAAGGTCTATCAATGTACGTGGTTTAGTCACGTGACTGTAGCTCATTGTAATATTTAAGTGATTAGTCATGCAACTGGGTGTATATACTGTATACTAGTTTGTGCTCATTATTTCATTTGTGACATATATTGCATTATGCACGCTAATCATAAACTCTAGGGGGCGTGCCAGATGATGTAATCACCTGTCACTACTCTCACTTATTGGCTGACAGTCTGGGTGAGAAAGTTTTAAACCCCGGCCTCACATCTCCTGTTTCTTCATACTTTTTGTTGTTGTTCTGCGTTGTTCTGAGTGCGTTGCAAAATCCACTTAAAGAAATTTTTTAACAACAGATAATCTGATCCAGATGGCAAACATAATCCCTTAGACTGATTATTTTCTATTTTTGACAGGTCAGTTTATCCGTGCTACGACTTTTCTCCATACTGATCCTTATGCAATACTACTGTACAATATGAGCAGTGATGCAGTGACGCGGCCTGCAGGGGGCACTAATGAGCCAGCATCTCCTACTCACTGTTACTCTCAGGAGGGTTTATTTTCAGTCACAATAAAGTGTTCAAAAGTAATCAGTAAGAACAAAAGTAATAAGTAAAATATTTTACATCAGAAGACACTGCATTTTCATCCGTGTTCTGTTTGAAGTTTTATTTCACAATTATGGCAGATGCTTAAAATCTGCCATAATTGGCAGATAAATAATAAACAGAATTTACAAATTGCTAATGTGGTAAAGTTTTCTGTGAGGAAGTGTGTTTAGTGTCAGATGTACAGCTGTAATTGTAATTTTTCCCACATCTACAGAACAGAGAATATTATTATTTTTGCTGTTTCTCATTAACATTTCTTTACTACAAGAAATAGATTTTAAAAAAAAAAGAGTCTGGTGAGAAAACAACACACCTTGGGGTGGAATAAGAGGAAACTAGGGATGTGCTGTTATAGTGGTAACAGTAATCCTTTATCACAACAGTTTTACTTACAGCATGGAGCTGCTTATTTCTGTATTCTGATTAGTCAGAAGGTGTTGATGAAGTATATTAATGAAACACAACTCAATGGTATGATGATGCAAAGTTGATCTTAGTACAAATGAAAAACATTGACTTTTCTCCATTTATAATTACATTAAATATTGTGGAATATCCAGAAATTCCAGAAATCCAGAAATTACTTAAAAAAATTAATCCAAAATACATATAAAGCAGACAAGAATAAGACAACTAAAATGATCCTTTGTTCTTTGTTAAAGCATGATTTCATGGGATAGTTTGAAAAATGTTAATTTTTTTTACAGTTCAGCACCAATGCAACAGGTTTTATTTCAGGTTATGATTTACTTCTGAGAGTCTTTTATGTGACAGGTGCAGGGTGTAGTGTTCGCTCAGATGAGATAAAAAAAACAACCAAATCAGTGTCGCTTTCACCTCACTTAAGATCTTTTGCTCGCAGTCCACTGATCACAAATGTTTCCCTAAAATACTGATGTTATTCAAGTCCTCCTTAAATTATCACATTCCCATCAACAGGAACTGAGTTTCAGGGCACCTCCGTTCTCACAAAGCTTTTGGAGTCACATATATAAAAAAGAAATGTTTTGTCTGTACATTGGTCACAACTCAGTCTTTCGTTATATCTTTATTATATCTTTATGTTTCATACATTTGAGGACCCAAACTCAGGCTCTGAAAAAAATTCCGTATGTCTGTCTGTATGTACAATTTTAATAAGTATGTCCGTCCAAAAACTGGATGGACAAAATTTTTTAAATAAAAATTATAATAACTTTATATATTAATATATAATAATATTAATAAAACTTTGGCAGTACTTCTGTGTCTGCCTGAAGTTAAACCCATGACATGAATGAAATAAAATGTTGAAAAACATTGAGTAGAAGTAAGCAGTCATGTGACAGATTACAAGCCGCAAGTTTTGACAGCGCTATGTGGATGAGTCAAAGTGTAGGCGCATCTTAACGTGAGTGCTGGATCTAATTTAATTCAACTTTTGCAGTACTTAGTTATCTGCCTGAAGTTTAACCTGCACCATAAGTCAAATCAAAATGTTGAGTAAAAGAGATGTTACGAACAGTTATGTGCCAGATTTAATAATGTACTTAAAAAAAAAAAGCTTCTAATAAGCTACTTGCTCAGTTTAAACAAACACCTGCACCAATAGATCATGAAGGATAAACAGATAATATAAAGATTAAAAAAAAAAGATAAACCGAATATTTTTACTGAGATTGCTTAATATTTTCACAGCTGAAATAACTGCGCAGAAGTGGTAGAAGTGAATATTAACAACACGCCGGAGTCGTTTGAAGACAAAATTGAATCTTTATCCGATTTACTTTTAGATTTCATCTCTGTGATTCGCTCTCACTTTACCGACCAGGCAGTGTTTTTGACTGACGATTAAAGACAAGAATAGTAGACATGAAGTTAGGAAGATACTCAACCTTACAAAGTTGTATTTCTTTGTATGAATTAAGTTAGGCTGGGAGTTCCGCTGTGCAAGTTGAGAGTACAAAAAGTTAAAAGTTAAGAGTTCTGCTGTCCAAACAGTTGTAAGGTGAAGTTGTAAGTGGTAGGTGAAGGTCTAAGTATTAGAATTTTAATAAGTTTAAATGTAAATTGTTTCCTTTATATGAAAATACACATACAAGACAGCAAACAGCCAAATACAGCTTCTAAACACTGCATTTTTCTTATAGACATATATCATTTTAATATAAAAAGAGAATATTTTTTATTTGTTCACACAACCCTACAATTCATATAAATTACTTTAGTTCTGGTAGTTTTATTTATTTAGTCTTTTTTTGTTGATGTGGCTTAAATTGTTTTTATTATAATCATTTAAACTTTAGTTTATTCAAATTCCTCATCGGTCGTAAATATCGCGATATCATCAATATCGTGCCTCACCGCAGTCCGGCCTGTAGGTGGAGCGACGGAAACATCTGCACGCGCTTCATTCCTCCTCCTCCTCGCTCGCGCCTATCCGATACGCAAAACCCCGACCGGAGGGAGCGTCAGGAGTCTCGAGCTGCCGGGCACGTAGAGCGCGCGCGGCGCCGGGACACATAAGAGAGGGGAAGAGGACAGCGCGGAGCAACGCGCGCTGTTTCTGTCCATGCGATTATTTCAGAGAGGAGTTATTAATCGTGTGTGTGTGTGTGTGTCATTTTTTTTTATTACTTTTTTTATTTTTTTTATTTTTTTTTAGGAACGAGGCATATTCTCTAGGAATGTAGGGAGGAGGGCGCGTGCCGGTGCATTTCATAAAAGACGTGAAGATGAACGGATGAATTGTGCGTGCGCGAGCTGGTGTGCTGAGTGAGTGAGGCGGGCGGTGAGTTGTTAAAACACAAGCCAGTGATGATTGCCCTGTTTTCCGCCAGTGAACGTTTCTGTCATCACATGTATTATCACATATTTGCCGCTCTTGCGTGTCGTCATGATCTGATGCTCGGTGATGGACTGCGCGGATTTCCCGTGAACTCGTTCCTCAGACCGCAGATGAGCCAGTGAGATGTAGCGGGGTGCCGGGGTGTTGCATGCGCAGTGAAGCTGCAGTGTGGAGCGAAGCCTTCATGGCCTCCCTGTGAGAAGCTGAGCGAGAAGGTGGAGATGGAGAAGTTCCTGCAGATCGCACCTCACTCCCTGGCCATCGTGCTGAGCCGCGTGGGCTCGGACGACTCTCCCACGGTCACAGAGAAGCTCCAGCACCATCACGCAGGATATGAGATCTTTGCTGACTTCAAAGCCGAGAACATGCAGCACTTCTGGAACAAGAAGGTGACGGACGCCATAGCCGAGACTTTCTTCCTGGGATGGATAGACGAGCACGTCCTGCTCATCCAGGGCAAGGAGGACCACTTGGAAGTGCTCAGGGAAGGATGGACACGCAGGGCCCTCAAACCTCCACGAGGCTTCGAGATCAAGTGCATAGGTAAGTCTGGAGAAGAAGTGTGTATCGCTGGACTCTCTGGAATCTGTAGTGGTTGGTTTTTGCATTTCATTCACTTTATCTTTAGCGTCGCTGTAAAAAGTTTGACTTTCTCAGATCTCCTTAAATCACACCTAAGTACCCTCCTTCCAAGGGGTAGTGCTGATGTTTTCCAATGGCAGGAATTACGTCACAGTTTGTTATATAACCGATGACTAGAAAGTGAAGCAAGATTGGCATCACAAAGCATTCTAACGAACTCATACTGTATGAGCTGAATATGTCCATGTTGTGATTTTGGGTTTAAAATGGCCACCATGGCATTTTGTTTGTGCAGTTTGCTTTTATAATCTTTTTACATAAAAGAATGTGACAGGAACCATAGAGGAACATTTATTATAATTCCTGAAGAAGTCCACATGGTTTAAGACAACACTAATAGCATGCAGCACATTATTGTCTTATACCCTTAACTGTTTAGTGGAGTTGATATGCAGCCTTTATGTTTATAGAAAAGTAATGTCATTTTAGAGCAGATCTAGACCTTTTCAGAGCTGATTGGAGAATACTAGACCATATCAAAGCAGACAACATCAGATCATACCAGGTCACACTAAATTAGAGCAGATAAGACCCAATCAGACCAGATTCAACCATAGCAAAACAGATAACATCAGATCAGACCAGATTAAACCATATAAGAATATACAACATCAAATCATAACAGACTAGGCAAATGCAAAGGGTACAATATCAGATCAGGCCAGACTAGATCATGTGAGAACACATCAGACCAGCCTAGACATTCTCAGAGAATAGAGCATTAGATTAGACCAGACTACACCACATCACAGCAAACCAGACCAGACTCCACCATATCAGAGCATACAACTTCAGATAAAACCAGACTACACCATAACATGGTGCAGTCTGATCTAATCTGATGTATGCTTTGCACATCAGATCAGACCAGACTGCACCATATCAATCATATAATACCAGATCAGACCAGACAAGACTATATCAGAGTAGATATCAGATTAGACCAGACTAGAGCATATTATGGCAGATATGACTATATCACACCTGACGAGATCATATTAGACCAGACTAGAACAGAACCAAACAGACCGGAAACTGGCCCAGGCTGACCTGACCAGACAGCTGTATCTATGTAAAGCTCACTATCACAGGCACACAGTGCATTATGGGCAATGTACAGTCCCTACATCACTATTAGGAAATCTCATTAGAAAGCATTCTGTGTGTTCTAATCATTTCATAAAAAAAATCTGACCTTCTGTAACTCGGAGTGTAGGACTGAGATTCAGGTCAGGTTAAATTGAGATTTTAATGTTAAGGAAAAAGTTAAAGAATGAAATATCATCACTCTGCACTATTCTGGCTAGCTATAAGCATAAATGAAGAAAAAATGTCACATGCTAGCTTACATGCTGATTAGCTCTATATGAATAATCACACTTAATCAGGTCGTGGACATTACAGAGATGTGACTGATAAAGCCAAAGTAAAATCTACTGGAGATTTAAAATCTGTGACCCTTTAGCGCTCGTTCAGGATTGTTGGTCAGTGCCTGTGAACTTCCACCACATGGAATGTGCAGGGTCAATAATCATTAACTCGGGTGTTTGTTTTGGGGGTAGTTTTAAGGGGTTTCATTTTCAGTGTACATTTGTTTACATTTTGGAATGAAAAATGTATGAATTTATTCTCATGCCAGGCTTTCAGGGTTTTTTGTTTATTTATAATTTTTTTTTGGTTCATGAGTTCAGTGCTTGGTGACTAACAGCTTCATAATTCTACTGGACAAACAGAATCGCTTCAGGGCTGAGAAACCGCCATATTGGGAGTTGCATGAGTGATAAGGAGCATGCACAAACACACACACACACACACACACACACACACACACACACACACACACACACACACACACACACACACACACACACACACACACACACACGCCACCAATTCTGCCATGTAGGGATGCTACATCCCTGGAAAGTATCGGAACACAAAGCCAGTTCGTTTGTTTTTGCTACACACTGAAGACATTTGAGTTTAAGGTCAAAATATTGATAACAATTTCAGCTTTAATTTCCTGATATTTACACTGAGACGCGTTATACAACTCTGAATATGGTGCCTTTAAAGGGAGAGCATACAACCTTTAGGTGAGCAAAACTATTGGAACAAGTGGTTAAATGAAAATTAATGACACATAATATTTGTTTGCAAATCTCTTCATATTCTCTTTATGAATCCGGTGACCCACTGACATCCCCAAACTGTTACGGTTTCTTTTGTGATGCTTTTCCTGACCTGTAGCACAGCTTCTTTAAGTAGTGTGTGAGTGTTTTGGAAGGTTCCCCTCTTCAGCAGCTGAAATGCTGCTCAAGGTCTGATGGTGAACTTGTCCGGTCTAAACCCTTAGATCATTCCTCCTGATGAAGCCCTGTGTTGTTTTGCAGTGTTTTTCAGATCATTATCTTTGCTGCATGATGAAGCTTCTCCTAGTTACTGCAGATTTAATGCATTTCTGTGTAAATTGCCAGACAGAAAGTTTCTAGAAATTTCTGAATACATTCTGCTCCATCATGAGGTCCATCATCAATTAAGATTAGAGAGAACATTCCAGAAGCAATCATGCAAGCTCAAGCCATGACATTACCTCCATTGTGCTTTACCCATCATACCTTATGTTCTGGACCAGGAGCAGTTGATTTCGTTCTCCACATCACTATGGTAGAAGTTGGTTCCAGAACTTTTGTGACTCATTCTGTGTTTTTTTGTGAATTCTAGTCTTCTGATTCTTACTGCACACACAGTGGTCTCTATATTTCTTCATGTGAGATCTTCACCCCTGCCCTGTGGAGGTTACTGTTGATGTCTCTGACTCTCTTTTTTGGGGTTTTCTTCACAGCTCTCACAATGTGGCTGTCTTGGTGCGTGTCTTGTTCTTGATATACCATTGGTTTCTTTCTTAATTTCTTTGCTTTTCTCCCATAGCCATCTCTGGTCTTCATGTTGGTTTATTTTTATTATTATTATTATTATTATTATTATTTTTTTTTTTTTTTTTTACAACAAATGCAGTAATCATACAAAACACACAAGGCTCAAACTAAGAATGGATGTTCAGTACTATTCATTGTTTAAACACGCAATATAACAGATCACACACTTGGGCAACAAGAAACACCTGTCACAAATTCTGAAGAAAAAAAATATTTCACTGTGCTGTAATGTATGTATGACAAATAAAGTCTTCTTCTTCTTCTTCTTCTTCTTCGATAATATCTGTGTATATGTGTTTGCATGTGTATGTGTGAATGGGTGTGTATGTACACGTTTATATGTGTGCACTTGAGCAGAAAGCCTACTTTGTTGCTAACTGCAGATAACATTCACATTAAATATGATCAGCATGTATATGTAATGTGGAGTAAAGGTCTACTAGCAGGATGTATGAAAGTTTGAAAAGTGCGTGTGTGTGTGTATGTGATTCTCGACTAAATCTCAGATCAGAGGTCATCACCTCAGTGTAGGTCTTAGTGGTCTGTCAATAATAAGAAAAGAGATTTGGTTAATCATTACTCAGGCACTTATAGCTGTAGAACAAACTCAGAAGTGGCGGCTTTTCTCTCGTAAGTCCTTTTTTTTTCTATGGCCGGCCCGGACGATAAAGATGCTTTTATTAATGAGGTGCTTTGTGTTTGCACTGCAACACAATAAAACAATTACACAAACAATATAAGTTTAAATGATTGTTCTCCAAGTTACACTTTAAATACATTGAAATGATCCTTCAGGGTCAGTAAGGACCACCCACATCTGATGACATCATCAGTCTGCTATGAAACTGAGTGATTCTTAAAGAAAGTCACATCCTTAATTACACCTGTGAATATATGTGATTATGGAAGCTTTGCATATCTAGCAATCATTTAAAGTGTCCTCAGAAGTTTTTGCGATGCATCTACGTGGTGTAATACCAACATTACCAGTAGGGGCAGTATACCATCATGTTGCATGGTATCCAAAACCGAATAAACAACCTTAACACTCACTGTGTCTCAAATCCCATCTACGCACATTGCATACCAGTCACCTAGATTTTCTGTTATTAAAAACTTAATTAATATATAAATATATATGTAATATAATATTTTTTTTTACATTTTGGGATGGGTATTTGGACGAATGCACATTTTTCTTAACATGATAGTTGAATACATTAATAATTAATTAATATTTAGGTAGTTACTCATTAATAACTGATGAAAACAAGATTCACTTTTTTCCCTCAATGTATGTTTTATTTAAACATATCTAGTGGCACAATCCCAACAACTTTGTTATGTGAGACGAATTAGCAAAGCAAAAATAGTTAAATAAACAGAATTAATAATAATTATGATAATAATTATAAAAATAAGCCTGTAAAAAATACTGCTCGCTCTTTAAAGCTGCTAAAAATACATCAAAAATGTTGAATACAGCACATGGCCTAAACAGCAAGTGCGCCCTCTTGCGGGGTGCAAGTTAATAGCTATGTGAGCTACAGAGAAATACAGTGCAAAACAATCATTATAAGTTTAATAAGTTAAATTATTATGATAAATTCATCAAATTTATGATGAATCGATAATTAATCATTAACATACATTGTCTAAAACTTTTTCAGAGTCGAAGCAATCAATTGTAAGCAAATTTTTTCTTCTGTTCATTTTCATTTCATGACATTTACAGTACATGGCGAGTACAAGTGTGCGAAGGGTGCGGAGTGTTTTTTACTATTATTAATTAAAAAATTATTATTACGCTTCTTTAGTTATCACTGGTGTTCGTAAATTTTATTTATATAAAGTTCTTGCACTTGTGGGTAGTGACTGCTGTCATAATGAGCGCTGTGTCTGTGTGACTGCAGGGTCATCACTATACAATCCTATTCAACTAGTTTAGAGACAGTAGCACATGGTGGCTCAAAGAGGAGGTCTCATCCAGACGTGGTGGAAACGTCTCCTAGATGCTGCTTTAGATTTAGCGTGTTCCATCAAAGGAGACGAGGCCACTGAGCTATATGAAAGGATTTGTTGATGGACGCAAGCATCCATGCTGCATGCTCTCAGTTGCAGAACCAACCACCCTAGCTGAGAATAACATTTAAATACTTCTAAATTACTGGGTGACTTGCAAACACAGAAATCTTTGCAACAAACCAGTAATAATTATAACGAGTGAGACTAATTTGAGGTGTTTGAGGTTTGAATGTTTGAAAGTTGGACGTGTTTGAAACGAAGTGAATGATGATAGAGTCACCTTCTGTACTTTCATTTTTAACTTTTTTTTTTTTAAACTTCAATTGAATATGTTTGTCTCAATGATGGGAGTTTTGATGGAACTACTTTGATGGTTCCTTCACATTTTCCTGTAGGGTAAAGGTAATTGTGTATAATCAGATGTTTGAAGGTTAAATGGTGTGAGACAATCAGCATGCTAGCACACATTCTAACTTACCTTCTCATCCGAGCTCATTTTTTCATCTTAGTACAATAGGTGTTGAGTGCGAGAATCTGGAGAAGCCTTTCATTATGCCTTTATAAGTGCAGGAAATAGGAGCTATGGTGGTGCTCATGGTGGAGGAGCAGGATAGAAGGATGGATGGATGGATGGTTTCCTCTGAATATGCAGGTGGTGAAGTTTCATGTTTCGACCAAAGGTCACAGATCAGGAATTTCAGGTGCTTCCTGAACAAGGCTCACACAAAGGTATGTTACAAAAGGGAAGGAGAAAGGTGTATGATGGATGAGCATCTAAGACTGACTTTTTAGCCCGTTTGAACAAGATTGAGTTACATTCTGCTATAAAATAAAGAAATAAAGAAAAGTTTTTTTTAAACACTGCTGCACAGTTATGCTTAGTCCTTTATGTCTAGTGATCTCACAGACCGATTCAAATGGCTGTTAGAAAGCAGATTACACCTATAAAGAATATTTTAATTTTTTAAATATTGTAATGTAAATTGTTGCAGATATCATCTAAAAAGACGTCTCTCTTACACACAGATATTTTTTTTTGTGTGTGTGTAAAATAAAGGAATGGCAGTGCAAATTGTGTTGTTCATGATCTCTGCTTTAGAGAATGAAACCTAGAACTTAACAATGTCTCGCCATGCTGAGTGTGTTTCCGTTTCAAACCAAAGGAGGAAGGAAGGCATAAGGACCAGCAGGAAAACAAACCAATGCTACAGCACCCACACCCACACAAGAACGCTAACGATTACTGTTTATCAATAGCAGGAAAGGGAGGAGAAGACGGGAGAGAATAGAGGGAAATGAGCAGAAAAATAACAAATCAACACTACAGAGTTAGGAAGTTAGTGAGTGAGGCAGGGAGAAAGTGAGTTTGGGAGGGAGTGTGTAAGGGAATGGAGGAAGTCTGAAAGGGAGTGAGAGAGTGAGGGATTAAGGGAATGAGGGTGTGAGGGAGTGAATAAATGAGTGAGGGAGTGAGTGAGTGGATGAGTGAGTAAGAGTGAGGTGAGTAAGTAAGTGTGTGGGAGGGAGGGGGAGGGAGTCAATAAGTGAGTGAATGTTTAAGAGACTGAGTGATTAAGTGAGTAAGGGTGTGAAGGAGGGAGTGAAGGAATGAGTCAGGTAGTGAAAAAGTAAGGTCAAGGGAGTGAATAAATGAATAAGTGAGTGAGGGAGGGAGTCATTAAGTGAGTGAGGCCGTAAGGGAATGAGGAAATCTTTTGACCTGGACTTGCTGCCCCTCTCCAGCTATAGACCAGTGCCACCTCACTCCACACCTCTGCTCATCAACTGGTGTTCTTCACCGTCACTCTCCCTGTCCTACATAAACCCTGCTATCAGTATTCCTCTACTTCTTGCTAAAACCTCCATCACACAGTCCGTCTCAGACCCAGATTCCTGTTCCACGTCCTTTACCATTGGACATGTCCTCTTGGTCAGGTTTCTCTCCTCTCTTTCCTCATCCATGGACCTCTTCTGTCCTCTATCTTCTAAACCCAGCTCCTGCTCTGCTCCTTGGCTATCAGCTGTGTGACTCAGCAATCACAGAGAATTAAGAACTGCAGTGAGAATGTAGAAGGAATCAGGATTCATCACAGATCTCATCTCTTACTGTACTCTCATTTCCAAATTCTCATCTGAATTGACTTTCGCTTCCACAGGGAAAAGTGGAAACAGCTCATCAACATACAGTCATTTCTTCAGTGCGTAACCCTGAACGAATTAATGCTGCACTTAAGAAAGCAAGGATTATTCGCAAGTTGATGAAACCCACTCTGCATCCCATTTACAACGTGTAGAAGGTGAATCTTGTCATGGACTTTTGGTGGGTTTTAAATGTTTAGCAGTCTGAAGAAGCTATTTGAATGATTAGCTAAACATATCAAACCAACCAAAAGAACTTTACCTGGATAAATGAGAATCCTCATAGACTCTTACCTCATAGCAGTGATCAGACCCTGAACTGCACCATGTTCCCTCCCACCCTCCAGCACTGCTCGACTGCTCCCTCCATCCCTTATGGTTCTCTTTGTTTGGGCCCCTTGGTGGTAGAATGAACTTCTGGATGTCTGAACAGCTAAGTTCCTGGCAGTCTTTAAACAATGTCTAAACACCTACTTCTTCTTGAATTAGCATTAAAATGTGTCCTTGGCCTGCCTTTAGCTGTGATCTTAGCAAGCATTTGCCAATGCATTGTTTCACCAACTTTATGCAATGTCACAGTATTTATTTCAACCCAAATATTGGCTGAGATCTTGTATTGATTTCACGAGAGTCTAAGACACTAAGACTCTGTCTTCTCCAGCACGCTCGAGAGGTTCTCACTGGGGTTAAGATCAGGATTCTGTTGTGTCAAGTTAATGTGTGAAAATGATATCTTTTGCTCCCAGATCCATTCTGTCACAATCTGAAATCTGAGTCTTTAGATTCCTCAGCCATCAGGGAGGGAAAACTTCATAGATGTGATAACCTGGTCATTTAGAACATTGAGGTCATCAGCTGACTTCTAGACCTCAACAACTGAAGCAAGCCCAGTTGTCTCCAGAGGCTTGTACAGTATACATTATACATGATGGGTACATTGCTTCATGCGCTTCCCTTCTTACAGTACCCTGACTCGTCCATCGCTCTGGAATTGGGACACATTCCCATTCCCAATGTATGAGTATGGTAATGCTCTTACTTTCACAAAAAAGAAAAATGATTGCTCACATCATTTCCCTCTGACTTTCACATCATTACAGATAGTGTTTTGTGTGTGTGTCTTTGTGTGTGTAAGGAAGACTAGGTGATGTGTCATTAAGGTGAGTTAAGTTATCTTCCTGCACCAGCCATGTGTGTGTGTTTGTGTGCATGTGTGTCTGTTTGCAAGATACATATTTGGCACACACCATATTTAAAAGTAAAACAAAACACACACACACACACACACACACACACACACACACACACACACACACACACACACACACACACACACAGATCTGATAGTGTTGATCAGCCGTTGTGTGTTTGCTGTTACCTGCTGTTTGAGTTCCTTTCAGCTTGTCACACACACTGCCCTGCTGGAATGTGGATGATTTTCATCCCCATAACTCTGTACATTTACATTTTACTCAGTCTTCTACTGCTCACACTGCTCAAACACACACGCACACACACACACACACACACACACACACACACACACACACACACACACACACACACACACACACACACACACACACACACACACGCACACACAACCTCAGGGCACGTAAAAGTTTTACTCACATTCTCTCTTTCTCTCTCTCTTTGTGTCAGTGTTAAGGAAAGAAAGAAAGAAAGAAATTAAAAAAGGAAATAAGAATATAACAGAAAAAATATTGAAACAGTTAAGTACAAAAAGAAAAAGGAAAAAAAAGAAAAACAAACAAAAAAGATTAATAATTAAAAAAGGAAAATGTGACACAAACGACAACAAACATAAAAATATTACGGGGGATTTTAAATAACAGAAAGAAAAACTTAAAAGTAATAAAATAGGAATAAGAAGAGAGAAAAGAAAGAAAGAAAATAATGAAAATAAAAAAAAGAATAAAAGAGGAAAACAAAGAAAAAATATATAATTGATAAAAAGAAAAAGTAATGCATTAAATAGGAGGTGTCGCCTAAATATTGCGGGGCGGAGTTTTGCCTTAGACTCAGCTTTTGATTTTAGGGTTTTCAGTTGATATCTTTTATTAATTTATTTATTTTAAGACAGACATACTCAATCTTTCCAGAGCATGCATGAGTGTGTGATCTGCATGGCTATGCTAAACTGGTAGCTTTGAGCTTCCTTTACTTGTTAGCAACATTAGCAACATTCGCCTTTAGGCTCCAGTGCAAACTGAACACGTCTCAGCTGATTTTCGTCACTTTTTTTCTTTTTAAACCATCCTTGCTTTTTGTTCTGCATGTCAAGTGTATCATATCATAATGTGTGTAATTACAGTCGTGGCCAAAAGTTTTGAGAATTACATAAATATTGGAAATTGGAAAAGTTGCTGCTTAAGTTTTTATAATAGCAATTTTCATATACTCCAGAATGCTATGAAGAGTGATCAGATGAATTGCATAGTCCTTCTTTGCCATGAAAATTAACTTAATCTCGAAAAAAAAATTTCCACTGCATTTCATTGCTGTCATTAAAGGACCTGCTGAGATCATTTCAGTAATCGTCTTGTTAACTAAGGTGAGAATGTTGACGAGCACAAGGCTGGAGATCATTATGTCAGGCTGATTGGGTTAGAATGGCAGACTTGACATGTTCAAAGGAGGGTGATGCTTGAAATCATTGTTCTTTCATTGTTAACCATGGTGACCTGCAAAGAAACGCGTGCAGCCATCATTGCGTTGCATAAAAATGGCTTCACAGGCAAGGATATTGTGGCTACTAAGATCAACAATTTATAGGATCATCAAGAACTTCAAGGAAAGAGGTTCAATTCTTGTTAAGAAGGCTTCAGGGCGTCCAAGAAAGTCCAGCAAGCGCCAGGATCGTCTCCTAAAGAGGATTCAGCTGCTCAGGAATGGCAGCAGGCAGGTGTGAGCGCATCTGCACGCACAGTGAGGCGAAGACTTTTGGAAGATGGTCTGGTGTCAAGAAGAGCAGCAAAGAAGCCACTTCTCTCCAAAAAAAAACATCAGGGACAGATTGATCTTCTGCAAAAAGTATGGCGAATGGACTGCTGAGGACTGGGGCAAAGTCATATTCTCGGATGAAGCCTCTTTCTGATTGTTTGGGGCATCTGGAAAAAGGCTTGTCTGGAGAAGAAAAGGTGAGCGCTACCATCAGTCCTGTGTCATGCCAACAGTAAAGCATCCTGAGACCATTCATGTGTGGGGTTGCTTCTCATCCAAAGGAGTGGGCTCACTCATAATTTTACCCAAAAACACAGCCATGAATAAACAATGGTACCAAAACACCCTCCAACAGCAACTTCTTCCAACAATCCAACAACAGTTTGGTGAAGAACAATGCATTTTCCAGCATGATGGAGCACCGTGCCATAAGGCGAAAGTGATAACTAAGTGGCTCGGGGACCAAAACGTTGAAATTTTGGGTCCATGGCCTGGAAACTCCCCAGATCTTAATCCCATTGAGAACTTGTGGTCAATCCTCAAGAGGCGGGTGGACAAACACAAACCCACTAATTCTGACAAACTCCAAGAAGTGATTATGAAAGAATGTGTTGCTATCAGTCAGCATTTGGCCCAGAAGTTGATTGAGAGCAGCCCAGTCGAATTGCAGAGGTCCTGAAAAAAGGGCCAACACTGCAAATACTGACTCTCTGCATAAATGTCATGTAATTGTCGATAAAAGCCTTTGAAACGTATGAAGTGCTTGTAATTATATTTCAGTACATCACAGAAACAACTGAAACAAAGATCTAAAAGCGGTTTAGCAGCACACGTTGTGAAATCTAATAGTTGTGTCATTCTCAAAACTTTTGGCCACGACTGTACATCAGGGCTACTGTATTGTATATTACATTAATAATATAAGTGTATTATATTATTATATCAATATATGTTCTTGTCCTTGCTGTATAACAGGGTTAGCTAAAGATTTTAAACGTGACAGATCCTGCACGCCTCATTCAGACAGGTCGCGTGTTTCAGCTCTCACGTCTCTCAGAATAGCCGAGGTGTTCATAACGTGGAGTCACTCTGGGGAAATTTTGTGAACACGTCGTTTCTGTGTCTTTACAAGTTCTCACTTGAGCATGGCTGTGCTGCAGGAAAGCATGAAATCATAGCGAGGACGATAACAACACTTCTGCTCACGTGGCAGCCTGGAAAACGTTGAATGTTTGATGTTCAGCCTTGACGGTGAAATGGTACAAATTGATTGTGTATTTTGCTGATGTATTTCTTAGTTTATGTAACACTAAGGTAGGAAAAGCATTAAATGGATTGTTTGACTAGCGAACAATAGCGGACATTAGCAACATGTAGCCAATGTGCATTCTTATCTACACAAGTGACTGTGTTCAGTGCTGCTATTGTACTAGTGCTAGCGTTTAGGGGCTTGATTATGCATATTAGAGAGCGTTTGATTGGATGAAAATTGGACAAATGCAGGATGATCATAATCAGCAAAAGATTTTTTGAAAACTGAAAACTGTCAATTTTAAACATGAAAAAATTACCAAAGACAGCTATGAAACAGCTATTTAAAAGTATACACTCGATCACTGTGTACATACAGTGCTAAAAACACCAATTTAGGTTTTATAGCTACTTTTGTATGACATACACTTGCAGTTACAAGTTCCTGGTCTTCAGAGTCGGGTTGCGCATTTGCTTAAATGGATTGTCTAAGCTTCACATTCAGATGATTAAAATCACCTTTGTGTAGTGTTCAATTTATCTGAATTTTCTTGAGGAAATATGTCCAAGATAGGGTTTTTTTAAATGTCATCTAGATCATGGCTTTTCAAACAAATTCAGTATGTTTAAAGCAAAAAAATAAAACAGGGATAGAAAATGTGGACTGAAAAAGAACATAGAATTGTTTTTTTCTCTTTACTGTAACTCATGCTACTCTGCTTTCACTCATGCTGGGACCAACAGTTACTGTAGAACCGACAATGAACGACTGTACATTCGGTTTAATCGATAACACTAGAACAGCACTTGATCCATCTGGTCAATAGTAGCTCAGCAGTAGATCCTCTGGTCAACTTTCACACACTACGGGCAATTTGGGAACACCAATCCGCATGTCACACATGTCACTCTGTGCATGGAGTTTGCATGTTCTCCTCATGCTTGGTGGGTTTCCTTTGGGTTCTCTGGTTTTACCCCACAGTCCGAAGACATGCAGATTAGGCTAATTGTCGTTCCCAAATTGCCTGCAGTGTGTGAATGAGTGTGTGTATGTGTGTGTGTGTGTCCTGTCATGGATTGGCAACCTGTCCATGGTGTACCCCGCCTTGTGCCCACTCATTCCTGGGATAGGCTCCAGGCTCCCTGCGACCCTGAATACAGGATAAAGCAGTGTGGGTTTTGCCCCCCCAAAAAACAAATAAACATAAAGTAAACCAATTTACTGATGCATAAACACTGTTTTTTTTTTTTTTTTTTTTTTAAACATCAAAGCGGGCCCACTGGAGTAGTGGTTAGCACCTTTTACCTCCAGGGTCCGGGTTTTATTCCTGTCTTGAGTATGTGTGCATGGAGTTTGCATGTTCTCCCCATGCTTGGTGGGTTTCCTCAGGGTACCTCTGGTTTCCTCTCACATACCAAAGACATGCAGCTTAGGCTAATTGGCGTTCCATAATTGCCTGTAGTGTTTGAATGAGTGTGTGAGCCCCTTTGATGGATCGGCACCCCATCCAGGGTTCAAGGGACCCCGTCAAGTCTCCTGGGATAGGCGTATACAGGATAAATTGGTATAAACGATGAGTGAGTGACAAAAAGATGATCAAAATAATTTCAAAAACAATCGTTCATTAGGAGTGTTCAATCACCTGCCTCCTGCTGGTCATAGGGAGAAACACAAGCTGTAGTCTTTCTTACAGATATTTGTACTCAGAAATTAAGAATAAAGTGTTTAAGTGGAAAAGGCTTTGCTTTTCTGTACTTGTTGACCACATTAGATGAAGTAAAGCAGACACCGTATTTGCTGATCCACTACTTTTAAGGTCAAATAAAAACAAAAACAAATGGTAACAATTTCAGGCTAACTGTTTCTTTTAAAACCCTTTGCAAAAAGTCTGTCATATTTCTTTCTTCAAAATCTCAGACTGGATTTTAAACAAGGCACTTTCCTGAATTAGGATGCTCTCTCTCTCTCTCTCTCTCTCTCTCTCTCTCTCTCTTTAGCTGCAGAGCCAGTGAGCTCATTGCCTGTTGCCATTGCATTGCCATGGTTACGGCTGCAGTTGCGGTTTAGAGAGAAGATGGCTGTCGTGTGTGTGTGTGTGTGTGTGTGTGTGTGTGTGTGTGTGTGTGTTTGTGTGTGTGTGTGTGTGTGTTTTACTCCTCTCTCCTTTTGTATGAATGAACAGTGATCTTGGCTGCATAGTCCCTCCTCCCTCCATTTCTGTATTATTTCTGCCTGTCCCTGTCTCTCTTTCTCTCTGTTTTTCTGTCTTTCTATTTGTCTATCTCTGTCTCACTCTGTTCAACTGTCTGTCTCGCTTTCACTGTTTATCTGTTTGCCTGTCTGTTAGTCTGTATCTCTGTCTTCTGGTCTGTCTCTGTATTGCTGTCTCTATCTGTTTGTCAGACTCATTCCTTCTTTGTCTAACTGTTTTTGTTTCTTGCTGTATCGTCTTCCTGTCTGGGTCTTTCTTTCGTTCTTTCTTGTTTTCTTTCTCTTTCTTTCTTTTTATTTTTCTCTTTCTTTTTATTTCTCTCTTTATCTGTGTGTGTCTTTCTGTCTGTTTGTCTGGCTTTGTCTCTCTTTATTTTCACACACACACACACACACACACACACACACACACACACACACACACACACACACACACACACACACACACACACACACAGGAGTATGCAGAGAGTCAAAAACTCAAAATAAACAGTGTAAGTACTAAAAAAAAAACATACATTATTTATTATTATTTATTATAATTTATTACCCTAATTATAATTAAACCCTAAAATGATGGTTCTAATTTAGTGCCCTTAATGTAGTGTACTGTTTGCCCTATGAAACATGGTGTAGTGCACTTACTGCACTTGCAGTGTAATTGATCGACTTTACTGTGCGTGTATAATAAGAATAAAAATGAATAAATTAAAGTGTAGTGCGCATATCTGTGCCAAATGAGCTCACAGCTGCAGTAACTGGTCTCTGCCACTAAGTGGTGCTGTAGCGCTGAGAATAAAGAGCGCTTCATAGGTTTTCAGGCTTCATAACAAGAGTCAGTGTAACTGAGGCACCTTATTACTTATTACTACATACTAAAGAGCAGAACTTCAAAACTCAACACTAGAGGTGGGTAGTAACGAGTTACATGTACTCCTTTACATGTCCTTAATGGACTTAATTAACTTTTGAAAAAAAAAAAATACTTCTATGAGTAGTTTTACCCCACCATACTTTTTACTTTTACTTGAGTAGATTTGTGAAGAAGAAACGCAACATTCGGCTACACTCAACTCGTTACTTTTCTAACCATTTATTCGACACTTTAGATAGTCTTTGTGTTTGTCAGATAAATGCAGCCGGTGGATCTACCACGTGACTGTGTTTCACCAATCAGATGTAGCAACAATAATCACATGACTCCGTTTGACCAATCAGCCGCAATAACAATAACCGCATGGAGTCAGATGACCTGACAGAAGGGAGTAGTTTTGTCTTCAACAGTGGTAGACAGTGAAGCAAACAAGCCAACTTCAATGTTGCAATCTTAACATATAAAAGTAGAAAATAAACTAGACGCTAATATATATATATATATATATATATATATGTATATATACATGAGTATATACTTTTTTTTTTTTTTTACATTTTCTTACTAAATGTAAGAAAATTATATACACACACATATATATATATATATATATATATATATATATATATATATATATATATATATATATATATATATATATATAATTTTCTTACATTTGTTCCGCTGGACACAGTTTATGGTGAAGTGAGACTCTTGTATACATGTTCTAATGTTATTTACTATCTGCTGAGTCATTTGCAGGGCAACTCAATATACAGTATATCTTACACAGGAAATAGTTACACTGTTCAAACATACATAGGTCACCTACAGTAGGGATTTATTTCAAAAGCTTTATATTGTGAAGAAAGGGAGATTCTTTGGAACAGAAACTCAGTACTTGAGTAGTCTTTTCACCGAATACCTTTTTAACTCTGCTCAACACTTACCCTTTTAGAAGATTCATACCCCATTAAATCAGTTGGATGGAAAACACTCTGATTAATCAATTATCAACAACAAATATCTTTTGTGTGCTTAGAAACCTGGAAGAGTAGTATAAAATATATATTTATAGATTTTTAAAAGCAGTAAAAAAATAAAATAAAATAATAAATACATACATACTATAAATAAATAATTGAATAAGTATTGCCATATTTTAAAAAATACTTTAATTATTAATAAATAAATGTATTTTATATGAGAAATAATAATAATAATAATAATAATAATAATAATAATAATAATAATAATTGGATAATAATAATTGGAATAAAGTGGATTCAATACAAACAAACAAACAAACAAATAAGTAAAATATATAATACATAAAAAACATTTACTTTATTTTTATAATCATTCATTAAAATTAAATGAACACAAATAAATTAGAAATAATCAATGAATACAAATAGCAAATACTACATAAATAAGCAATAATACATAATATATAATAATCTGAATAGTATAAAATCATGGTAAACCAAATTAATAATTATATTTAAAAAATAAATAACACTGAAAAGTCACATACATACATGCTTGTGTGTGTGTGTGTGTGTGTGTGACTTTAGTGATTGTCAGTGTTAAATGAACTGTGAGTGTGTTTAATAAAGGGGCGGAGCAGAGCCATCTTGCTGTTCTATCAGCCACATATCCCTGCTGCCTCATTTGTATTTATAAACACAGCATGACATCAGCATTGTTAACTGTTCATTAGCATTTCATATATATATATATATATATATATATATATATATGTGTGTGTGTGTGTGTGTGTGAGACAAAAAATGTGCCAAAGTGTCCAATCAGACGTGTGCCTGCAGTGCACTGTTACAGATCATTCTTTCTGATTTACACACACCTGTAGTAAAAGACTATCAACATCCATAGTAGAATGATATATATCATCACACATGTCCTGATACTGTATATGGTTTGTGTGTGTGTGTGTTTGTGTAAAAATGTAGAAGTCCCAAAGTACAAAGTATGTGAATAACAGACTATGGCATATGCAGTTTTGGTCCATAAAGTGTTAAATTGTGGGTAACATCGATAATGCAGTTAAATTGATCTTTTATTGGTTGACGTTAAAATGTTCTCAAATTGAGAGATTCTGTGAAATAATATCACAGGTCTTGCAGAAGATACAAATATCTATGCTTTTATCTTCCTTGTACTTTACTTGTAAAACACTGTAATTTTATGACTGGCTGGTGCATTTCCACCCCCTACTGGACTGGAGCAGAAGATTGTCAGGAAAACATCACTTTGTAGGAGACATGATGTTTAAACAATTAACGAGACAAGTGACACAGCATTTCTGTGTTTGTTGAATACATTTATAAGTTTTTAATACATTAAAACATGTAAAAATTGCCATATGATACTGTGTTTCTGCACATCGGACAGTGATTGCATTTCAAGAAAAAATTATTATTATTGTAACTAATGATGTAGAACAAACAAAATTTTAACATAAAATGTCACATTATTTATAACTTACATTATTTATTTATTTACATGCTGAAAAAATTGTCTCATACACCTGTAATATTTTAGAAAATATCTAGCCTTTTATGGTTTTGAAAAGGTTTTTTTTTTTTCTTAGAGTGATTCTTTTTTTCAGTTTTCTAACTGCCTCGGCATTTGCAGTTTACCTCACAGTCAGAAGGGGGCTCTGAACATTACATACCGCTGCTTTAATCAGTGTTATAGCAGTCAGACAACTGAGAGACAGAGAGAAAGAGAGAGAAAGACAGAGGGAGAGCAAGGGAATATAGGAAGAGAGGCCAAGAGCAAGAAACAAATAGAAAGAAAGACACAGGAAAGACACACAGACAGATCAAGAGAGACAGACACAGGAGAAAGCGATACAGAGAGATGGAATGAGAGAGAGACAGCTAAAAGGGAGACAGATGTGTGCGTAATACTGTCACTAAATTTCTCTCAGTCGCTCCTCAATAAGTTGTTTGGCACTGGCAATTAAAAAAAAATCTTTTTTTCTCTTTTTAAAGCGGTTATTATTTCTCTTCTTATTTGCCACACAAGCTGTCCATCACTTCATCTTGTAATCTCCTCCTTCCCTCTCTCTCTCTCTCTCTCTCTCTCTCTGTCAGACGTGTGCACTCACACTTGATCGCTCGGTCTCCCGCTCTCCCCCTCCCTCGTTCCCCATCCACACACACACACACACACTCTCTCTCTCTCTCTCTCTTTCTATCATATACACACACACACACACACACACACACACACACACACACACACACCCTATCAGTGGAAGGTGCTGGCAGTAGCAGCAGAGGAAGAAGGGATGCAGGCGTGTGAATGAGTGTGCGTCCTCCTTCAGCGTGGATTTACTGAACAAAAGAGGAGCAGCTTCTCTCTTTTAATTTTATCCTCCATCTTTTTTTCTCCTCTGTCTCTCATCCATCGGCTTGCTGCTGCTGGTGGTGTTGGTGGGCTTGTTGTTTTTCGAGGCTGTAAGAGGACGGAGGACGAGTGCCCCTGCCTTCTGTTTCCTGCTTCACATTTGCGTTCCTTCAGTGTTTTTCGAGGTCGCCTCCTCCTCGAGGATTGCACTCGTTTTTTTTAATGTTCTCTCTTTCCCAGCGGAGGCCTTTTGTCTCGGTGCGGCGTTGAACGGAGCTATTGTTGGACACGCAGGCCTCGCTCTCCTCTCTCTCTCTCTCTCTCTCTTTCTCTCTCCCTCCGCAGTATCCTTCCCTCCCCTCCCTCCCTCGCTCCCTCCCTCCCTTTTACTCCATCCTCTCATTCTGAGGCACCTTGCTTAAATCCGGAATCCATCCTTCTGTCCATCATTCTTAATGTGTGTTCTGTGGAGTGTGTATCCCGATGTTTGGCTTCGGGTCATCCGGATTGGCTCAAGCCGAGCCTGTGTGTCGTTCCTAGTGCGTGTGTGCGCGTATGTGTGTGCGAGTGTGTGTGAAGAAACCATGCATCTAGCCTGATGCCAGGACCGGGGTGCCCCATTCCAATGTGGGAGGATTAAAGCATCACATCTGCACCCCCCCTTCCTCCCTACCCCTTTACCCCTTTACCCTCTTGCTTCCTCACCCTCTTTCTGCCCCTTTCCCATCCCATCCCATCCAACGCAACGATGAAGAAAACACGCAACCTGCGGCGTGCATGGCCCGGTCCGGACGGACCCGATTTGGGCTCCGATCGCGACAAGGACTACCGGCTCCACAAGCACTTCCCCCCTTCTCTCCCCCCTCTTGCGCCCTACATCGCTCAAGGTGGGTGCAACTTATATTAGCCTAGCATCCAAAAAAAGAAAGAGGTAATTGGAGCACATATATGCTCATCTAATATACATGTGTTTAAAAACAATTCATATATATATATATATATATATATATATTTATTTATTTTTCCTTAACACATAAACACATTCTTAGCCTGCTAGCTTCCTGCAATTGCAGCATCAAGCTCCAGTGTCTCGGCCTGGTTCCGTTTTTCTCTACCAGAGTATGCGTGTTACAAAAAAGGGGTGTGTGTGGTGATGCTCATGTTTTTCCTGAGCAATATTGAGGTGTAGAGATTAGATAACGAGATGGAAAATAGAGGAAGCATATAAGCCCTCATCCACCATTTTGGTCCTTGGCTTGGGAATTACATCACCGAGGTTGTGATAAAAATTCAGGCAGCCGGCCTCCGAGTACGCCACAACTTCTTTCATGACAAGGATGAAAATGAGACCAGAGAAAATACGCGCGCGAGAGAGAGAGAGAATGTGTACTAAGAGTGTGAGAGAGAAAAGGGGAAGAAAAAAGGAGTATAGAGAGAGATAGGGTCCGTTTTTTTCCCTCCATTTTGGTGATGGCTGCATCGTCCTGGTGTGTGTTAGCGCAGGACAGTTGGGTTGATTAGCATCGGCCACGGTGCGGTGACGAAACTGTGTCAAACGTCACTTCTGTCCAATAAAGAAAAGGAGGAATAAAGAGAGCGAGGAAGTGGAGAGTCTGCTCCATTTCTCTGTTTTCTCTGTGTCTTACTATACGGCTGAAAATCAGTCTTTCTTTTTGTCAGCATAATGTGTGTGTGTGTGTTAGCATGTGATGGTGTGTAGTAGTAGGTTGTGGGAGTGTGTGTGCGCGTCCTCGTGTGCTGCCAGGAGAGAGGGTGGGTGGAGAGAGTTAGCGTAGCTGACGTCGTTAGCTTACAGGCTAACCCTCTGCGCACTTGATGCTAGCATGCTAGACACAAAGTCGTTGTCGTAGCGCAGTGGAGTCTTGAGTATCATCGATTCGTGTTTCGGAATGTTTCTTATTACCGTATCGACAAGATTAATTGGAATGACGAGTTTTTTTGTAGAAAGCATATGCATAGTGGTTATCTTTCTGTTTAAAATTCTAAAATTGTAAACCCAAATATTTGTCGGTCTCACAGAGGAGTGTAATAATTTCTGACCTGGCAACCAGGGTTTTTTGTTTTGGCAAATAAAAAACAGGATCCATCTTTATTGTTTGGGCGTTTGCAGATTTTCACTCAAACCAGGATGCGTTAGTGCTGATTATAAAAATAATCTTTAATCAATGTCTTAAATAATTGGTTACTCGATATATCATGAGGTAATATTTTTCTAGTTTTGTTATTTTGAGTTTCGTGACTGAAAAAATCATCTGCGTCACAATTCCTTTGTAGCACGTTGGATCACAATATTAGCACAATATTAGCACGAAAATTCTTTTCCATGTAGTGACAAATCTTACCTCATAAATTATATAGAAAGCTGGCTAATCACAAACTTACAGTGTTCCAGTAAACAGGATAGTTGACTAGCTAGCATTAAACAATGCTAGTTTGTGTGCTAGACATTCTCTATAATGCTAGTTTGCTTATTTCAGTATAAATGGTCATTTATGAGTTAATGTTCCTGTAAATATTTTGTAACTGAAAACATGACACCACTTTGCTTTTGTAGTGCATGAGATCAAAACTGTGGTATTATGCAAAACCAACAGATATAACAAAATGGCTATTAGACATAGACATACAGTATGTGGTCACATGGATTGTCCTATGAAAAGTTGTAGACACCAAAAAATTACACAATATACAGAAATATTACCTCATGAACATTGCAGTACCAGAATAATTATGAACTAGCATTGGCATAAAATAGACAAACTAACAAATTGCTAAATAATAGCCCTAGTGTGCTGGTTAGCTTAGAAACAAACAAAAAGCTATGAACTATTAGAGTAATGAAAGTTTACTTTCTCTCAGTTTGCTACTCTCTATAATGCTAGTTCTTTTTAATTGCTTACTAAATGCTAGTTTGTGAGGTAATGTTTTTATTATTTTAGGTAATGTTTTATTTTTTATTTTATGTATAATACATTTTGACTGACCCTGCGTTCACAGAGAACGCCTGTCGCCGCTCTGACGTAGATAGAATGCCTTTCTTGTATTTAAAGGGGCCACAAAGCAATCGAGCTTGTTGATCTTGTGGAGACTGACCAAAATGTGGAAGAAAACAAGAAATTGATTGATAGAAAGAACTGTATTGTAGAAATACACAAATTATAAGGCATTTGTATGGTGTGGCTTCTGTTCATTGTGAAATGCTAGTCTAATTTAATACATATATATTTTTATTATATTATATTTCTTCTTTTTATAATATTAGAATCACTTACTAGACTTTGTCCTTAATTAAAATAACATTAATAATTAATAAACACCCGCTACCGCAATAATCAACCTCTCCTCCATTTTGCTTAGGAACTAATGTAGCCGGAACAAAAGTTACAGGACTGCTTTTCTCGGAATCCTCTCAAGCGGAAGACCTCCCTTTTAATTGGTTGCCGCTCAACCGCGTCATAGCTCATTACCCTAAAGTTGAGCTGATTTCAACTCCCTTTGCTGCTCCTCGCAGCCCCTCGCTGCCCCTCGCCGCCGGCTCACATTGAAAATGAATGACTTCTGACCGCTTTGACGCTCTTGCCGCGTTCAGTGTGAACGCACCACTCATGAAGACTAACCCTGCGTTCACACTGAACGCAGCGAGAACGTCAAAACGGCCGGAAGTCATTAATTTTCAAAGCAGCAAAGGGGTGGTGCGGCGAGAGCGGCAAAGGGAGTTGAAATCAGTTCAACTTTATGGTAATGAGCTATGACGCGGTTGAGCGGCAACCAATAAAAAAGTAGTTCCCGGTTATTTATGACATGTCCCTGTTTGTATACAGGGACATTAACAAAAAAAAATTATGCGTGGACAAATTGTTGATGTTGAAATATAATATGGAATATAAAATAATAATAAAAAAATATTTAATTAGACTAGCAATTCACAATGAACAGAAGCCACACCATACGAATGGCTTATAATTGGTTTATTTCTACAAGACAGTTCTTTCTATCAATCAATTTCTTGTTTTCTTCCACATTTTGGTCAGTCTCCATAAGATCAACAAGCTTGATTGCTTTGCGGCCCCTTTAAATACAAGAAAGGCATTCGGTCTACGTCAGAGCGGCGAAGCGCGGCGACGAGCGGTGACAGGCGTTGGCGGCAGGGCGGCGAGAGCGAACTTTGACGGTCTCGCCGCGTTCGGTGTGAATGCAGGGTAAAAAGGCATAAACTGGAAAGTTTAAGTGCTAAGTGCAATGCTAAAATCTGTTTGCCTGTTTACTATAATAGAATTTCATAAGGTACTGTTTTACATTTAACATTAGCATTTTGAGTATACTGTACCTATACACATTACAACCAAAAAAAAAAAAGTTAAATTATCTGATTTTCTTTCTTTATCTTGTCACCTTTAGTAAAATTAGCTGAATACTGGTGTCTTACCCTTTTTACTTCAGTGCTAGTTATTAGCTTAACCCAGACAATGATTTACCAAATTAACTTATATCTATCAATTGGTTTCATAATTTAAAAAAATCTTTGTTCGCCTTTTTTAAATTTACTTTTTAAATTCCTTTTTACTTAATGGTAGATTAATTAAAATGATCTTTATATTATTGACTTTGCAAGAAGGTTGGGGATCATTTGAGAGTAACTTTTTTTGTGTTCTTGTTTTTAGTTGTTTGTTTGTCTGTTTTGTTCTTGTCTTTGTATGTAGTCATGTTAATTAACATGGTTGCTGTTGTATTAATGTTTTGCTATTATTTAAAGAGCCCTTGAAAATCAGATCTCAAGGGGATTATCCTCTGATTAAACCTTATAAAGTATTAACTTAAAAAACAAAAATTAATAAACTTCCCTAAAAATTTATCCCCAAATTGAAATTGGCCCTTACATCTCCAAATCATACACAATCTCACAGAAATCTATTTTGTTAAAGTGAGCGAACACACATTTCTTTGTGTTAAGTGAACATATCACATTTTTTTTTGTTGACAGTCTTTATGTGGTATTACATTCAGTCTTTTTCTCTATATTATTTCGGTTAAGTATATAGGGCACTAGCAGGAAGGTGGTAGGTGTTCTGCCTCAATGGTAGGTGTTCCGCCTGCCATGTGGAAGGCCTGGGTTCAAGTCTGCATCCAGTGGATGCAGTGCCGGCCCTAAAATCGGAGTGTTGCGTCAGGTAGGGCATCCGGCATAAAAAGCTGTGCAAGCTTGTATGTAGCTGTGGAAACCCCTTGTCAGGAGCAACGGAAAGACCAACAACAGTTTCACCTCAGAGTAAAATGTTCCTCTGCCTTACATCAGTAAGAAATAAGAACAGTTTTGCTAGTTGTTTTTTTTATCATCCATAGTGGGGTAAATGACTGTAAAAAGCAATGAAGTAAGTTTCACAGTATGATTTTTCATTAACATTGATAGCCAATGTTATTTAAGCTACCTGGCTAGCTGCTACAGTAGTAATGGAAAGTTTGTTTACCTGTAAGAATTTTCTATATCTATACATATAAAATTGTTGGCATGTCTTTACAATTGAGATATTTGCGAAAAAATAAATCATTAGGGGCCATGTAAGATAAGTAACAGAATACAGCAAGAATGCTTTTTGGAATTTATGTTTTTCTGTTTGTTTGTTTGTGCATATATCATGTAAAAACTACCGAACAGGTGTTTTTGACCAAGCTCGAGGTAACATATAGGCTATCAGCCCACGGGAATGGAGAAGAAATGCTACTTTAAAATTCAAGTGGTAAACTCCCTTATATCATAAAAAAACTTAACCTTGAAAATATCATTGGTTATCCTCCAAAAATCAATAGATGTCGCTGTACATTTTTCACACACTTATAAATGTGCAATTGAAATCTACTTAATAAACGTGATCTTACACCTTCATTCCACGGACTTCACGGGAATACCGAGAAAGTTTAGTTAATTCCAATATTCAACAGATAGTGTTGTGCATTTAAAAAAATTCTCTTATGAGTGTGCAATTCGATTCCACGCGAACAAAGTCACGTGCATATCTAGTTTTTGAATAAATGGGACCTAACGCATCATCAGATTTTCACAGAATTCCTAAAAGTAACTCAAACAAATTACACAACATTATTAAACTTAGAGAGAAATTTTATATCAAATATAATATCTTTATTGACGTTTAGAAATCATGTGAAAATCTAATAATGTCTAAGGTTTGTTTTCAAGCACCGGTGTAGCTAGTCTGTATTGAAACCATACATGATTTGTTAAATTTCTGTGATTTGGTTAAAGTTGTAATAATTTTTTTCAACTACTAGATGAGTTAAATGTTTTTAGTTTTTGATAAAATTAGGATAGATGGCGTAGTGGTTAGTAGGGGTGCTCCGATTGATCGGTCGCCGATCATAATCGGCCGATAATAGCCTTGGGAAGTTTGATCGGCAGTCTCTATAATGGGCGATATAGAAAAGCCGATCAGATGACGCAAAACTCGCGAGACAATTTGTTTTTTTGTTTTTTTTGCGCGCTGCTAAAATGGCTTCACCCGTCTGGCAATTCTACGTGTTGTGTGAAAAAGACAATACATTAGCAATCGGCAACCTGTGTAACAAGACAATTCCACGAAGCGGGAATCACCCAAATCTCACCTACGCGGTTTTGCGCAGTGGCCGAAAGTACAGTTCATCATGATTCACTGCGAGTTTTGGCGCTGTGATTACGTTTCCATCTTTCCGCGTGAAACATTAAACATATTTGTCAAACGTTTAATTTTTAAACAAGTTTTTAAACATGAACAATTAAACATGTTTAATTAAAAATTTAAAATTTTTGGCGGCCCTCGTGGATGTTTGCAGTCCTTGCAGAACTTCCGGCAACTCGCGTCCTACTTGTCTGCTTTTTTAATTAAATTTTAAATAAATTGTTTATTTAAATAATTTTAAATAAATACATTATTTTATTTAAGCTCTAAGCTGTTTCCAATTACTAACAAAACACAGGCTGCTATGTTTTAAGTTCCGTTGCACATGTTGCTTGCCAATAAATACAGTTGTCAATTCATGATATTCCACTTCTTGTAATTTCAATACTTAATTTACATTGTTGTTAGATATAGTTTAATAAATAATGCTACATGATAAGGCTTTGAGTAGACCCTGTAATCGGTGATCTGTATCGGCTGATACACCTTCTAGTGATCGGTGATCGGCCCCAAAAATCCTGATTGGACCACCCCTAGTGGTTACTTCTGTCTTCTTGTCCCGCTAGAGCTGGTGAATCATGCCTCTCATCTGTGTGTGTGTGGACTTTGCATGTTCTCCCCGTGCTTTAGTTGGTTTCCTGCGGAACTCTAGTTTCCCCCATAGTCCAAAGTTTTGCAGCGTAGGCTGATTGGTGTTTCAAATAGTTTTCAAACTGTAGTATATGATTGGGTATTTGCACTGGTTTTCCTTGAAATCTGTTTGTGGTTCTGTCTGAAATGAGTGAGATGTTTGGCATAAACTATTTTTATGCTTTGTTCTCCATGGTGCTAGTTCATTAGACAGTTTACAGTCATGTTCACACAGCACTGCTTTTGCATAATGTAGATTTGTGAAATTTTTAATTTGGCGGCATGGTTGTGTAGAGGTTAGCACTGTCATCTTGCACCTCCAGGGTCCGGGTTCGATTTCTGTCTCGGGTCTGTGTGCATCAGGTTTGCATGTTCTCCCCGTGCTTGGTGGGTTTCCTCCAGTTACTCCGGTTTCCTCTCACAGTCCATGCAGGTTAGGCAAAGAGTTGGGTTTATAATTTGATGTCTGTTAGTGGGTTACACTAAATCCTATAAAGGCTCATTCACATGATAGTCTGTTTACATAATGCAAGTTTGTGATTTTTTCTTGTTATTGAACCACTATATTTGCGGTGCTTACTAAGTAGGTTTATGGCCTAACAAGTTTACAATAATGTACTTTTGTTTACTGCTATTTTCATTGTTATCGTGTAATATTAATACCCCAGATAGCCTGTTCACTATAATTCTATCTATACTGTTGATGCTGTTTAAGTAGGGTTAGCCTGTTTATTGCAATGCTAGTTTGTAAATTAGCTATTTAAATTTAATGCTAATATTCTGTTCACTGAGACACCAGTCAGTGATTAGCCTGTTTGTTGTATTGATAGTTATTAAAGTTATAATATTATAGATGTTTATTCTTACTTTATAAAGTATTCTATTTATTGCAGTTTTTTAAATCTTATCCCATATTTATACTAGCAAATGACATAGCAAGAACGGAATTCTGATTTGATCAATTCTCCTTAAACTGGGGTATGAAAAAGGAAATCAAAACTAGCTTAAATGATTCCTAGTGGTTCGCTGATATCTGGGTTTGTGCAAGCATGGACAGAAAAATTCCGCTCTTACATATATTGAAAACACAAAGTCCAATTTTCTCAATGATTAAATTTGTCCGGCTAGTTAAGTAGTTAGCTTGTATATAAACATTTCTTATTGGAAATTTAAAAAAAGCATTGACCAAAGCATTTTCTATCACTAAGCAAAATGTTGAGGCATTTTAAGGTCATAAAATTTTTTTTTCCTACTTTTTGTTATTTGTAACTAAAGAGAATACTTAAATTGGCCATTTTCGTATGTGTTTTTTGGATCTCCTTTGTATAACATGAACACCAGCTGTGTGTACATAATCCCTAACTGGCTTGTGCCTCTCCTCGCTATCTTACACCTCATCATGTCATCATTATTTATTTTTCCCCTCATAATTTGATCGCTGAGTCAGTTTGCCTTCTGATATTCATATAAACTATGTGTGTGTGTTTGTGTTTGTATGTGTGTGTGTATTTACACAGCAGGGTACTTATTGTAGGATCAAATCACCAGTGTTGTAGATGGAATATTTGCAACATCCTAATCAGTTACTAGTTGTGTGCTGGGAATCTGTTATATGATACTGTATAATGAATTATATGATAGGCATGCTTAAGAGTATCATTATCTTCTTCTTACTATTATTATTATTATTATTATTTTTTTTTTTTACAGATTTTGAAATAAAAAAATATAAAACTTTTTTTTAATCACATTATTAAATTGTGTTATTGCTGTGTATATACATCTATGTGTAAAGTGATTGTTTTGTGTGAATATTTTGACAAAAATAACCCTATCTATCCAGTACACACAGAGAAACACACTGTCCCAGCTGCAGCAGAGCCTGTGATTTAGGCGTGGGAGAAAAAGGAGGCCACGGTGGTGCATTAATAGCCCAGCCTCTGTAGTAACACACGTAAAAGAGGGACGGAGGGAGGGAGGGAGGGAGAGAGGGTGGGAACTTGTGATAGTGAGAAAGGGAGAGAGGGAGGGACTGAGACAGAGATGCCATGTGTGTAACTGCAATCTCCATCTTCAGTTAGCTGAGGCTTACTCATCGCATGTATGGTTTTGGAACGGTTGTAGCAGAAATCCCGCCTTCTGTGTTATGATTGGTTAAAAAAAATAGAGCATTAAGGTGGGACTCCTTCTGTTTTCTGCCAATTTGGGCACAATATTCGTTCATTATTAAATCTCAGTGTCTGTCTAAACCATATTTATGTAAAAATCAAGTGATTTATAGAGAATGATGGTTATTGACATAGTTTTACGATTTTATGAAGAACAATTGCTAAACTGTTTGTGTGAGGTAAAAAAAAATTCTAGTCACATCTATAATTGTGCAGAAACTTAGAGAATAAAGGCCGGATGTACATCATCTTTTTAAGCTTGGTTTAAAAGATCTGGTAGTCTGTCAGTATTTTTCAAAATCTAGCAATTAATTTTCTTCTAAAAATTTTTTTAAGGAAAAAATCCTTTTTTCTCTTGTTTATTTATTTATTTTTTACTATATTCTTATGTTCTAATTTACTGACTCACAGCAGTATGTGAGTAATATGTATATACATATGTATATTGTATACAGTTAGATTTTTGCAGAATTTTTTTTTTGTGATCTGTGCACTTTTGAGTAAACTACTGTAATCTAAATGCACAGCATAACGAATGTATGCAGAATAATTAAGTATGAGGAATACTGAAACGCATGTGGTGTATGTTAGTGTATTAAATACTGAAATGTGGTGAATTCTGAATGTGTAAAGAATACTTAAGCATGGGGATTACTGAAGTTCAGGTAATCTTCTAGTTTACAGAAAACTGTACACAGATCTGTGCACAGTACTGTAGCGTAATGAAAATTAAATTGTATGGACTCTAAGTTTACGCAGTAGTAAAACATAAAGAATATTGAAGTGTAGTGTGTGCACATAAGAGTGTCTGTTATACTGAACAAATCTAATATGGAATATGGAGGTGTATGGAAAATTAAAGGTGAAAATATTTTTTGCAGCGAATGCAAAAGTGAGTGAAAGAACTCACGAAGTGTACGGAATAGGATACTTAGCTGGAAGTGTAGGGAATTCTGAATTGTACATGATTCTAAAGTGTACAGAATATTTAAAAAGTGTAATCCTGTATTGTAGGCAATAACATGCGTTAGGGAATTACGGAGAGTAAGGAATGATGAAGTGGTCACCATATTGTATTGTGTATGCAGACTGAAGTGTGTGGAATACTCAAGTGGAAATAATAATGTTGTGTATGGTTGTGGAAAATACTGACGTGTACATAATTACTACAGGGTGGGCCATTTATATGGATACACCTTAATAAAATGGGAATGATTGGTGATATTAACGTCCTGTTTGTGGCACATTAGTATATGTGAGGGGGCAAACTTTTCAAGATGGGTGGTGACCATGGTGGCCATTTTGAAGTCGGACATCTTGGATCCAACTTTTGTTTTTTCAATAGGAAGAGGGTCATGTGACACATCAAACTTATTGGGAATTTCACAAGAAAAACAACGGTGTGCTTGGTTTTAACGTAACTTTATTCTTTCATGAGTTATTTACAAGTTTCTCTTTGTTCACAGCCATTGACATGTCGAAGAGGTTAACACGTGATGAGCGGATCGAAATTGTGTTGATATCTGGTGAATGCAGTAACCGGGTCATTGCAGCAGATTTCAATGCAAGACCACCCATCTCCCATGCTACAGTTAGCAAACTGCTTGCTAAGTTTCGTGAAAGTGGTTCAGTGTTTGATTTGCCAAAATGTGGACGCATGAAAACTGTCACTAATGAACAAACATCAGTGGCTGTCCTAGCTTCATTCAGCAAGAGCCCACAGCGTAGCACTCGCCGCATGTCACTGGAGAGTGGCATTAGTCGAACATCCCTTCGGCGGATATTAGCTACTCACAAATGGCACCCTTACAAACTCCAGCTACTGCAGCATCTCAACGAGGATGACCCAGATCGGCGCACACAATTTGCAGAATGGGCAAAACTGTTCAAGCAGAAGATTTTGTTCAGTGATGAGGCAAACTTTTATGTGAATGGTGAAGTTAACAAACAAAACCACCGCTATTGGTCTGACACTAACCCACATTGGATAGATCCCTCCAAGACTGTTGGAACAAAAAAAGTGATGGTATGGTGTGGTATATGGGGTACAAAGATAGTGGGGCCATTCTTCATCAATGGAAACCTCAAGGCCACTGGATATTTGAAATTGCTACATGATGATGTGTTTCCCTCTTTATGCACTGAAGCTGGCACGTTCCCTGAGTTTTTCCAGCAAGATGGTGCACCACCACATTATGGGTGTCAGGTCCGAGCATTCCTAGATGAACAGTTTCCTGAAAAGTGGATTGGTCGTCGTGGGCCAGTTGAATGGCCCACAAGGTCTCCCGATCTGACCCCCTTAGACTTTTTTCTTTGGAGTCATCTGAAGGCAATTGTCTATGGTGTGAAGATACGAGATGTGCAGCACCTGAAACTATGAATACTGGAAGCCTGTGCTGGCATTTCTCCTGTGGTGTTGCGATCAGTGTGTGAAGAGTGGGAGAAGAGGGTTTCATTGACAATCCATCACAATGGGCAGCACATTGAACACATTTTATAAGTGGTCAGAAACTTGTAAATAACTCATGAAAGAATAAAGCTATGTTAAAACCAAGTACACCATTGTTTTTCTTGTGAAATTCCCAATAAGTTTGATGTGTCACATGACCCTCTTCCTATTGAAAAAAACAAAAGTTGGATCCAAGATGTCCGATTTCAAAATGGCCACCATGGTCACCACCCATCTTGAAAAGTTTGCCCTCTCACATATACTAATGTGCCACAAACAGGACGTTAATATCACCAACCATTCCCATTTTATTAAGATGTATCCATATAAATGGCCCACCCTGTATAAACGAAAATGTATTAGAGCTAGTGCATGAATACAAACCTGTGATTAGTAGCTGGCCAATCAGAATCCAGAATTCAACACTGTTGTGGTATAATAATCTATGTTGTTGTCGGTCTTTTGGCTGCTCCCGGCAAGGGGTCGCCACAGCAGACCATCCAGTATGTTCAAGCTTAGCACAGGTTTTATGCTGAATGCCCTTCCTGACGTGACCCTCCGGCACTTCGTTGGGACAGACGCTGCACCCATTGGCTGGGGTTTGGGCACTGGCTGGCCTTTCGCACCCAGGCCTTCGTATCGCAGGCGAAACACCTACCACTGAGCCACCAGTGCCCTTGATATAATGATCTATGCTAAAATACATTTTTATTTATTTTTTTCTTGCCTGAGTTTGGGTGGCTGCTTCTATCTCTGATGCAGACTTGAACAGTAGTGCAAACGATTAGAGCAGTGTGTGTACGGCACAAACTGGATTCAGCAGCCAATAATCAAATACAGACCACCAGTGCTTTCAGCTCGTGCTGATCTCAGCAGTTCATTACAAAATAAAAAAAATCTTCCAGCTGTCCTGACTTGATCTTCTGTAGACATGAAGTGGAATAAAATTTTTATTCGGTTTTAATAATGCATGTGCGACCTTTTTAATAGATTCCACTCGTCTTTATTGTTTAAAGGAACAGAACAGGAGTACGTAGTGTGTCCCAAGTGCCATCAGCGGTCCTTTGTTTGTTTGTTAAAAGACACTGAAGTTCTGTCAGCGTGAAAAGTTTTTGATTGCCACCAGTAGGATGATACCAAATATAAAAAATCAAAATGAAATAGTTGAAAGCGTTTGAGCAGCTGATCATTTAATAAACCGACTTGCTCACATTAATTGCGTAATGTTCTCATGTTATGTTCCTGACCTTACGTCAGTGCGCTGTCGTGCTACCATGCATCCTAAGGCAAATGGACCGGTTTGTTATCATACCATGCTATCCTGTATGCATACTTTAAACAGGAAGTTTCTGTCTAAAACCATAATTCTAATCATGATTCCAGGTATAAACTAGTTGTTGTCTTTGCTGTCCACTTGTAATTGGATTACCTGAGACTAAGGGGAAGAGGATACACTGATCAGTTTCACATTTTAAATTAAAGTCATAGCAATGTCCATAGTTAAAATGCTGTATAAGTTGAATTGAATTAAATGTTAATACCAGTTGTGATCATGGCTCCTACGTGAGTTTCGTGAGGTTATTTCCAGGTAAGCTTTCTTAAATGTAGACCGACTTGCCCTTCTGACTCACACTATATGTTAAGCCTCTGACATGTGCGTTTGTAGACTTGTTGATTAAGCATCAGACCTGACGTGCTTTTTAAGGGCTCAGTTTGTAAATGTGACTTCTGTGTGACCCGTGCTTTAACTCTCACATGTGTAAATTTGACCTGGGTTTGACTCCTGGAGGTTTATGCTGAATGTAACTAGGACAGCGAGAGGAAGTTTAAACACTTGTCACACACCCGGCTCTGTGTGAGCTGCGTTGCAGACGCTGTGAACCAGAGATGAACCCGAGCAGCAGTAGGTCTGATGAAAGAGTGAGAGAAAACCAGACAGATGGAGAAAGTAAAAAGAGAATGTTTGGTGGGTTTTTTTTTTTTTTTTGGAAAAGGAATAAATCAGGAGTATCATTTCGTCTGATCCGTCAATGTTGTCGGGATTGTGTCGGCCCCCGCTTCTCTGATCATTTCAGCATATGTCTGTTAGTATTTTCTATGTCGCAATGGTTTGCTATCGATCATAACGTACATCACTCAGGCTCTGAGATCAGCTCTTCATTTCACAAGTGGCATAAATAATGACTTTAGAACATGAAGCTAAGTATTAAAAGACTGAACTTTTTTTTCCCTGAGGTTTGCTAACAAGCTGGCTAGTAAACTAGTTTTAAAAAGTTTATGAAAGTATGTGTTGTACAGCAGGTGTGGCAATATTTTGAATATATTTATATAATGAGTGCTTTTTATCAGAACATTCCCACATGACACGTTTCAGTGTGTTTTATGAACCATTCAACATTTATAATACTTGCTAAGACTGCTGCCTTTGGCTTTCCAAAGGTTCTTTACATCCAGTTTTTGTTATATTTATAGGTCTCAAATCTTTAGGCAGTTAACCCAGGACTCAGAGCTTCCCTAAAGTGTGTGTTAATGCCCCAGCTCAAATACCCCTCAGATAATACATTTTTTTAATACTTCCTCTGTTTCATTCCTTCTCCAAATGTGCCGTTTCAGTGTCTACTGATGAGACACCCCCATACAGAGAACTGAGCAACAAAGCAGACGAGGGGCTTATTGTATATGAGGTCACAGTAGGAGAAATATTGAACCAGCTTGTTTAAGCCTGATGCAAACATGGACAAATGGACAAATTTGGGGTACTATTTTAGTTATTTATTTGAATTTCTAAACAATATTTTAAAAGATAATTTTGTATAATAGATGCCCTTTAAAATTACCAAAATGCTGAATCATTAAATAAATAGTTCCATTATTTGTCACATATAACAACACAGTAAAATTATTATTTTTCACAAATCCCACTTAGGAAGCTGGGGTCAGAGCACAAGGTCAGCCAGGATACCGCACCCCTGGAGCAGACAGGGATAAGGGCCTTGTTCAAGGGTTCAACACTGGAAGCCTGGTGGTGCTGGAGCTTGAACCCCCAACATTCCAACCACTAACCCAGTAACCCACAGCCTTAACCAACTGGCCACCACTGGCTCACATTTGTTCATGTTGCCTTAGCTTGTCTTTATAACATCAACTTTTTCTTCTTTTTTTGGTTGGAATCCAGTAGGATGCTTACATTACCGCCAACTCTAGGTCTCATTCTCCCTCATCTTCCTGGCCTCTTAAAGCCAATTTTCCAGCCCAAGCCTTCCTTAAAAAAAATCTAATGCTTCCTTCCCCGATCTTGTCTTGACTTGTTCTGTATTTTGAACTCTTCATCTTCTCGTCAACATTTTCCCTCTCAGTACCACTCTGTGTCTTTAGTTGAAGTTCTGCAGTTTAAATCACCGCCACCTATAGATCTCATTCTCTCCAGCTTCCCTGTCTGTTAAAGTCGACTTTCCATTCGCATCCCCATCATCTTGTTTTATTGTGTTATTATTATTTTTTTTATACTGTAAAGTGGACACTCATAATAAATGGATTAAAAATGTGTGCTCGTTGATATGGGATAAGATTTCTATAATGAGATGCTTATTTAACTTAAATGGAAGGTCAGATGTTTTCTGACATCTTTAGGACAAAGTAGTGTACACTTTATACTTCTCTGCTTGGTAACATGACATACTGTATTTTTTTTATGAACAATTAAATGTGTTTTGCAAAACTTTTTGTTTGTTACAAATAACCTGTCGCAGCCCAGCTGCAGTACTCTTGCAGTATCTCTCACTAGGGTTGCGTAGCCCACACTCTGGGAAACACTGCCATTAAAGAGAATTACTTCCAAAGGTTCTGTTCACGTCATCAACCAGTGTGAGATTAGTCCGGATTAGAACTTGCACAAACACGGATTGTGCTTGATGTATTAAGTAATATTTGTTTATATTGGCATATTTTGTTTCTCGTATTTGTAGCTGTGCAGTGAGTTTGCCGTCCTCCATCCTCTTACTCCTCTTGTAGCACCAGTACTCACACCCTGAGATTAAAATCACAGATTTCTGACACAGCTTTTTTTCAGCTGGGCTTTCATCATAGCTAAATCGCGTCATGGTGCTACTTCTAATACTCCAGTTATGTAATGATGTGGTCACGATGACGTGGCTGACACTCATGCAGGGAAAAGGGCTTGACCTGAAAGAAGGAGATGTGAGGCACATGAAGCAGTGTTGATATTATGAGATTATGAAGATTTATATATAGGAAGCACTGCAGAGCTGTGTGTGTGTGTGTGTGTGTGTGTGTGTGTGAGAGAGAGAGAGAGAGAGAGAGAGAGAGATCTTTTGCTTGAAGCATCACACTGTCTGCTAATGAGTGAGAAAAAGTGTGTGTGTGTGTGTGTGTGTGTGTGTGTGTGTGTGTGTGTGTGTGTGTGAATTAGGGAAATAGAGATGTGTGTGTAGTAGCACGCTGCTGAGGAACAAGACGGAGAAACTGGGATGCGTTGCCATGACTACCAATTCAGCAGACCGCCCACTAGCTCATGAGACTGAGAGGAGGAGAGAGAGAGAGGCAGAGAGAGGCTGCACTGAAGGACAGTGTTAAAAAAAAGGTTGCGCTGTGAGCTCAGCTCTGATTGGTCACACCCCTCCTGTCTTTGTGTGAGGTAGAGCATTCTGGGTAATTCACTTCAGTCTGAGAGGAGGGGCTTCTCTCTGTCTGTCTGTCTCTCTGTCTCTCTCTCACACATAATCTGTACCTTGCCTCTGTCTGTCTCCCTGTCTTGTTTTAGACTCTCTCTCTCTGTCTTTCTCTCCGTCTGTCTTTACATCTCATTCTCTATCCCTCTTTTCTGCTGTCTTTTCTATTTTTTTCTTTCTTTCTTTGGTATTCTTATTTACTGTCTCTGTCTCTCTCTCTCTCTCTCTCTCACACACACACAACCACACTTCTATTCCTCTCCGATTCCTTTTTTCTTGCGTATCTCTCTTTCAATGTCTTTATATATTTGTCTTCTCTCTCTTACAGCAGACATCTCTCTCCTTTCACTCGCTCTTGCTTTCTTGCGCTCTGTCCTTCTTTTACTCTCTCTGTCATTCAGCCATCTTTCTCTCCTCCCCTCCCTCCCTCTCTCATTCCCCCGCCTTCGTACTAAAGTAAAAGCAATAAAACCAATGCGGCTGCGCGCCGAAGTGTGTGTCTCTGTGTGTGTGTGTACGTGTGTGTATACGTGTGTGGGGATGATCCTGCTACAACCTGCAGTCGCACAAACTCGAACATAAAATCATCACTATCTATACCGCTGCCGCACACTTGCAGTGTGTGTATTAAAGAACCGACACTAGGCTTTCACACACACACTCTTACACACGCATTCTCAGCAGCTCCGTGTGGATGATGTCATCCTGCATCCTGCAGTGCTGCCGGCACACACACTCGTCTGCACTGAGGTCAGTGTTGCGGGGAAAAAAAAACGAACATCTTTACACAAACTTGATTAGCGTAGAATTTACACTAGTTCAGGTTTACGCTCGAAGCTTGCTAGTTTACCGTATCGGCGTGTCAGTGTGCGTCGTAGTCACTGGCAGTGCTTCAAATGGCATGCCAGCACCTAGTTTAAGTGTATAACGTAAGTGTGTATTGTGTTCACACTAGAAAACATAACAAATGTAGGATATGGAGAAGAGCTGGATGATGATTAAGCTTAAATTCATGCTAGCACGGTGCTTGTCGCTTGTCTCATGAAGGGGTGTAGCAAGCGTTACTGTTGTTGCTTGTGGGCGTGGGCTGTATGGGATTTTTAGTTCTGATACAAAAGGTATAAACAACTAGAGCACATTCTTTAAAGCTAACTAGCTAACTAGACTGACTACTTGGAATAAAGCTAACACAGTAATAAATATTAACATCAGCTGTTTGGTTTGCATGGTATGTCCTTGGCTTGATACTAGCTTCTTTTCTTAGATTAGATTAGCAAAGCAAACTGTCCTAGCTCCTGAGATTCAAAAGAAATTATAATGATTTATGCTTCTTTCCAAGCTTTATTTTTCTTCTATACCTTTAAGGTGAGGTTGGATATAACACAAATAATACGTTTTCCATCAAACGCCAAACGGAAGCTAATTATGCGTGGGGAACTGAAGAGACTTCAGACCGCATAGGACTGGTCCGAGGAGCCACAAGAGCCAGTGAAGTGCTTCAGCGTTTTACCAAAAAATTGCATAGAACTAGTCAAATCTTTTTTGTCTTTCATGTCTTACATTGTTGCTTGGTCACAAGAATTTTTTCTATATATACTGTATATAATTTATTCATTCATTTTTTTTTCATTACCCTTTGAGGGCAGAGTTTGTATCAGATCTGAAATGACTGATGCTAAAGATTTTTTAAGGTTGCAAGTGTCTGTTATATTTCTTGTTAGCCAAAACTGCTGGTTTAGCTAGCAGTCCATCTCAGTGGGATGTCATCGGTTACCGCTAGTTGGGCTTCTTTCTTGTTTCTCAGTACTCGCTTCTAAATTCGGTCAGCAAAGACTCTGAAATGTTATAGATTGCAGGTTTTTTGAACTTCGGAATTGAGCAGATAAATGATATGATCCAAATAATATCAAACAAGATGTGACACTTTGTTAATGCTTGTTCTTATTATAAAAGAATGCTTAGCAGATGATGCCAAATCTATTCACTTGGAACTCGTGAACAAGCCTTAGTTTATGCTATAGTTTACTTTTCATTTAGTGAATTGCTAGCTAGCTCGTTCTTTGTAGCTAGCTCTTATTATATTTAAAACAAAGAACTTGTTAACGTGTGTACATTGGTACAGATGGGCAAAAACATAGCCTAGCTGCAATTATGACAGAGTGTGACTATGCTAGAACTAGTATTGAGTATAAGTATGAGTACTGAGAGGAATTAAGCAGTGAATGTTATCGTCATATATTCATAGTAATGGTAAACTGCAGACGTTCATAGGGAAAATAACAGTTTTAATCTAAAAGCTAACAAGCTACTTTGGTTTTCTCAGAGATGAGAGTCTAATTCAAGAAAATAGTAAGAAAATAGTCCATTAAAGTTTTGTTCAGCAGTACCATTCTGATTTGCTTAGAAAAATAAGTTGTTGTTTTTACTAATAAGATTATTGAGTAGGTGTGTATGCTTTAGGAATTCTTTGTCTTTACTTTCTTTTGATCTGAATGATTAGATTTTTTTTGACAAATATCACGACTGCAATTTAAACTCTGATACATAACTATTAAATATACCACTGAGTATTCAAACATGTTTATCTAGGCTGACAGCCAATAATTGTACAAATTTAATTTAATGAATTAATTTTAATCATTATTTAAATAATGGTTAATTTGTGAATTAAATATCACATGGTGCCTCCATTACACTTTTTTTTCTTTCTTTTTTCTTTTTTTTCTTAAATTTTAAATATGAATCAACCTTAAAACAGAGTTAGGTTTGGTAAATGGATGAGGAAACGGACACACTGGATTTAAAACACAACACAAGAACATCATTGAGAAATGGAATGCGACACAGCAATCTTTTAATCTCTTTTATCTTTTTTTTTTTTTTTTCATAATCACTGGTAGACGAAATTGTAATAGAAATTGAAATTTGATTAGTTGTACAGCCCTAGGTGAGTGTCCATATTTCTTGGTTGCCTAGCAACAATATAAATGTGTAATGAATTTGTCCTGATTCATTTTTATTAGTATATTGCTACTAAAGATTTTTTTTTTCTCTACTTTCTTCTTATTTGTTTAACTTACCTCTGAATTGCGTTCTTCAGAAGTGGTGTAAATGTAATTTTAGACATTTTAACACTTTCACATGCTTATTAAATATGTGTGCTGGCTGATAAAAATCTTATTTTCTGTTTTTTTTTATGGCAGGTAATGAAATGATAACCTCTAACCTTGCATGTCTTAAAGGTTAACTTTAAGTCAAATTGGGACCTTAATTAAATTTCAGTTGAATGAAATGAGACTTCTAAGCACAGTACAGTGATGAGACTCTTAGCTGCAGTAAAACATTTGAATGGTGCAAATATTTTAAAGAAGGCCGTACATCTGCGAATGATGATCCTGGCTGAGGAACTTGGCCGGGAGTTATTGCCACATCCCGCTACAGTCATGACCTTGTTCCAAGCCATTTCCACATGTTTGGGCCATTAAAGGAGTTCCTGGCAGGCCAGTGTTTCAGACGTGATGTGAAGCAGGAAGTGCATTAGTGTAGCAGGGATTATATAGAGAAGTAATGGGAGGTTTTATGCTCATAACTACTGTATGTTCTGTACAGTTAAAAGGTTCGAATAAACTTGAACACCTCCTGTGTGTGTGTTTGTGTGTGTGTGTGTATGTGTATTTGTGTGTTTGTGAGTGTATTTCTGTCGTTATCTCATTCTAAGAGCGTTTTGTTTTAAGAAGGAGTCTTAATGTTTTACTAAATTAATTATATTAGATATATTTATCACCTTTAGTGTGATCATTGTCACTTTTGTTAGTTTTACAATATAGTTTCATGATATAAGCTAATGCGTATTTATATCACAATTATGCATGTCATACATGTTATACAATTATACATGTATTTGGACTACAGATGAATTATTCTGGCTAACTCTAGCATTTTTTCAGAAATGTAATTAATATGCACTGTCCCTTCCAAATATAGGGTAGGGAGGTAATCTATAAACATATCATATTCACATATATAATATATTATATTTAAACACAAGAGCTTCAGAGCACATTTCACACACACAGGTTCAGGGATAGGAGATCGGTGACTGAAGAAGCAAATATCTTTCCTTCCGTTTGGTTTTGCCGTCTAATGTGATATGATGAAAGGACGATTTCAAAAACTAATCAGATGATATATGAATGAGACGATAGTGAGCTCTGATATAAATCTATTAGGAGAAGTATGGTATATTTTGCTAATATTTTGCTGTTTGTATATTCCTAGGTTTATCACTGGTTTAATGAACGCAATGGCTTTTAACCAAAGAATATCACTTAATCCAGCACAAATAGACATTTTTCCATTTTATTCCATCAGTTACATGTACACAACTTAATGAAGCCGTGAGACATCAAACTGAGGTCATGTTGTAAAGTGCATGTACTGTAGGATGTAGTTAATTTTATTATGCCTTTATTTTCATGTGTTTCTTGGTCGTATTAGAATAATGTGTTCTCTGTCCTGTGAATAAAACGTGATCTCAGTTTAAAGTACAAGCTAACCTAGTGCTCGTTTGCTACTCTTACAGGCTTTATGTGTAACTTAAGTTATGGATTAATCATATATTTCAGGGTGACGTGTTATGTTTACAGCATTTGGTAGACGACAAATGCTAGGGTGTGAACCTAGGACCTTCTGATAGGTTTTCAGACACCTTACCTACTGAGCTACTTTTGTGCCACATTGTGTATACATTTAGTAAAGAACTCGTTTTATTCTTCCTTGTTGTATGTGGTATTTCAGTAGAGTATAAACAGGACGTCCCTTCCTGAACTTTAATTCTCTCTCTCTCTCTCTCTCTCTCTCTCTCTCTCTCTCTCTCTCACACACACACACACTCACACACACACTCACACACAAACATACACACAGATATGATCAATCGTTATGAGTCAGCTGTGTTTTAAATGGAATGTGTGTTCTAGACCACGATTCATCTGCTATAATATGTCTTACAGTAATCTCACTAATGCTATAACACTGTAATCAAATACAAGATGATTTAATAGACATGGAGTTAGTCGAAATTCCTTATATCAATCCCCTGCATGTGCGTGTGTGTGTGTGTTTTCCCTTTGGAATTGATATTGATATAGACTAGGGCTTTAATGCATACAATACTAAACTGTCAGGGTAAGGTTACCACACACACACACACGCACACGCCAGTCTCCTGGTTGACCTTCATATTGCTTTTATCCATGCATATCAAGAACAATAATAATGGATTGTTTTACATTATGTTATGTAATACATGGATATAAATGTTCATAAAAAAATTATCTGAATTAGCAGGTTAAGCGTCAAAGCCCTATCCCACATTCCCATGAAATTTGAGCCCGATCTGCTACGAATTCAAGATTGTAGGAAATTGTTCAATACGGCTTGTTAAGTACGGCTTACTGTGGATCTGGAGGAGATATAGTCCTCAAAAACATTTTTGAAAATAAAAAAAATTGAAGTAAGCTCATTAAAATAAAAATGATCAGTTCTTTTTCTTTCCAATGTGATTGGCATTGGTTTAAGGGCTTGTAGACTTTGTAGATGAGTTAAATTACAAACTAATCCTCTTTACGTCAAAGCCTTTTTGGCTATAAACACTAAGCCTAAAACTCGGGGCAGTTAAGACAGCTGCCATGTGGAGTGTTGCACTCAAGTGTCTCATCTGTATCTCATCCAGTGGACTATGGTATAGTTTAATCTTAAACATGTAAATATTCTGTAACCTCTCACAGCCGGAGGTCTAGAGAGAGCTGATTGGCCGAGCTCTCTCAGAGGGGAGGGATGAGAGGTACTTAGTGCTCCCACATTAATCACAGCTCTACAACCAGTCAGGGGCGTCTGTGAGCTCGCGCAGCAGAGGGAGCGGATAGCGCTGTCCTCCGAGTGTGTTACGCCGCCCCCAACAGTGCGCGAGCGAGCAGTTCGAAAAGATGCGGTCGGCTGGCGTCACGTGGTTCAGAGGAAACACGTGATAGTTTTCGGCCCTCCTGGCTGAGTGGTAGTAGTAGCCTTAATGTGGGAGCCCCCTAGTGACGGGGAGGAATTGGACACGACTAAACTAGGGAGAAAATCGGGGGAAAAAAACAAAAACAAAAAACATGTAAATATTTATAAATCTCTCACTATTCACGTAGTGCATTGTCCATAAGTCTTTTAAACACTGGCACTAAAATATTTATATCTGTCCATGTTTCTCTTTGTAGGTGACGTGTCCCCCATCAGCATGTCTCCGATCAGCCAGTCTCAGTTTATTCCACTCGGTGAGATCCTGTGTTTGGCCATTTCAGGCATGAACTCAGCACGCAAACCTGTTACACAGGACGCTCTGATGGAGCACCTGACCACCTGTTTCCCAGGTAAACACACACATACACACATTTGACATTATCATTGAGAGAAACGTTGACATTATTCTAGAGGTATGAGGACATTTGACAATATCGTTTCTTTGAGAGGACCTTTGACCTGTTTCACGAGAGTAAGATCATTTGCCACTATCCTAAGGGCCAGGTCTCTCTCTGATGAAGACCATGAAGGTCCCACTTTGTAAAAATAAAATGCAGTGGGAACGGGGTGAACATGTGAAAATGTTTTCACACAAAGTTCACACTACCCTATTTACACTACCCTCACTACGCTACCCTATTTACCTGGTCAATGCCTTTGTTACTATGTCCTTATTTAATTCTTCCTGCATTTTGTTTTGACTATGTCCTCTCTTTTGTTCTTTTGATCATGTCGTAAAAAAGCATGGCATTATTTATTTATTTATTTTATTTATTTGTATAGCGCTTTTAACAATTGACATTGTTGCAAAGCAGCTTTACACAATCAAAAGAATTAAGTTTGTATGAAATGTGAATGTGTATGAATCAAAATGATAAGATTGTTATGACAAGCATGTCAAGCGAGACAACATTATATACCAGTTTCTGATGGGTTCCTGAAAAGTTGTACAAGTTCTTACTGCATTTACCCTAATTCACCTAATTGTGACGACATTTGACACTGCCTTGTCATTGTGAGGACATTCAGGACTTTCTTATAATTGGGAGGACACTTGCCACTGTCTTATAATGGAGAGGACATTTGACATTGACTTATCATTGTGAGAATATTTGAAACTGTCTTATATTTGTGAGGACATTTGATACTGTCTATTTGAGGAGGCCTTTGACACTGCTTTATCATTGTGAGGATATTTGATATTGCCTTATCATTTTGATGACCTTCGACAGTGGCATTGTGAGGATGTTATAACTCAGTTATTACCTAGTAATAACTCTGTTCGATCTCATCGGACCGGATGAGCATGTGGCCATTTGTGTGATAGGAAATTAGTGACAACCTGATTGACACATTGAAAACCTGACAGGGACATGGCTAGGAAGTGTGAGGACATCTCACACTGCCTTGTAATTGTGAGAACATTTAACATTACTTTAGATTCGTAAGGACATGTGACACTATCCTATAATTGTGCAGACATTTGACACCGCCTTATCAGTTTGAGCTCATTTGAAACAGTAATCGTGAGGACATCTGACACTGTCTTATAATTGTAAGGACATTTGAAACTGTCTAATAATTCTAAGGACATTTGACAGTGTCTTATAATTTTGATGACATTTAACACTGTCTAATAATTGGGAGGACATTTGACGCTGTCTTAGAATTATGTGGACATTTGTCACCGTCTCGTAATTTAAATGACATTTGACACTGACTTATAATTGGGAGGACATTTGACACTGTCTTAGCATTACCTACTGTAAACTTCCTGTAGCTGAATGCTGGAATGTTATTTAGGGGGACCACAATCTTGGACAAGTGGATTTTTTTGTTTGGTGTGACTCCACCCACTATCATGTTAAATGATCAATTAACAAATTATAACAGAAAGCTGGAAGTGACCTGCCTGATTTAAACTTTAATGCAGAAATATATTTTAGCAGGACATTTATTTAAAAATTAGATAACTGAGATTTAATGATTTTGTTTTAAAAAATATGCGAAGATTTACACCCCCTGTCCATGTACACATGAATTTTTTTTTTAATGTGGTTTATACCATGTCATTTTCAAAAATTGCCTCCATCTACATAAAAAGCAAGAGCAACTTTAAAAATGCTCTCGTGAGCACATCAGTGCACTGACAGTAAATTATTAAGTGTTACATCAAAAGCTTCAAGAATAATGTTAAGAGCTGTGTATTGATCGAGAACAAGAGAAGAGTACTGAAAGGAGAAAGACTGTGGACTGATGCTAAGGTGGAACTGCTGCTCAAGTTTGAACTTAAATACAAATTGCTTGGCTGCTCTTATACAAATCTTCAAATGTTCGCAATGTTCATACAGTAGTGGGGTTTTACCTCTGCGGTTCATTCAGATCAGGTAGATTTGGAGTAAAGAGGTCACTGTGACTGTCTTAATCACGTCTGAACTTCCTGTCTAATATCCAAGTCCTGTTTGTGTGTGTGAGACACACAGTTTCCGTCATTGTGTTATTGTGATTTAATGCAATGACATCAGCTGCTGCAGGGTTTTCGGGAATAACGACTCCGAGCACACATCCCTAATCGATATTGTGCTGACGAGGGGTTTGGCGCTCAATGATGTCATCCTGGTGTTGTCCATCATGGTACGTGATGAGTAATGCAGAGTCGATAGAGAGCCTCAACGCATGACGGGAAATTACAGCAGTGGTGTTTTTTTACTTTCTTATGGGATGACATTTACGATGTCTGTTAAAAACTGGAGTTACTGTAATGGGGACTAGCTTTATACAAATTACGTACAAACAATTAAAAGAAACAATACTAATAATTATTCAATATTAACTGTTAATATTGGCACGTTAATGAATGCGATCAGTTTATCAATTTTAACACCTTACTATTTTTAACTCAAATTAATCATATGATCAAGTTTGACCCTATCGATTACCCCGGCTGTGTGTGATAATGGCATGTTTAACGCGGGTAATAAGGTGAGTGAGGAAACATCACCAGGTGTGCTGAACAGCAGATTTCATTATAAAAAACTTCTAGATGGAAGTTTAAATAAAACCAAAGTGGTGTGCTCAAGTTACCTTCAATGGTAACTATTTTTACAAGAATACATTAAATGTGAAACACTGAATAATGTTATGAAAATGAGGCAGTTGGCAAAATCTACTTTTACTGGAGACCACTGGTCATCAGTAAGTAACCATATTTACCTTGGTCTGACAGCACACATAATCGATGACAAATGGCAACTGCACTCATTCACCTGTACATGGTAACAGCAGAAGAAAGACCTTTTGTCACCGCTATAGGAGCAAACAGGGCACAGTGCACAATATGAATGCAGCTGCAAGTTAGATTTTAATTTCAAATTTGTTAAATGTTAATGTTTGAGATATCATAAAACGGCATAATCTGTTTCCTCTAACCAGTATGCATTTCTTTATTTTAACATTGCATGTTTAGAATACGTATGAGTAAACATAAATAAAAAAAAGTAAATATGAGTCTATGCATGTGATTAATTAGATTCTATTTATAATTAATTGACATAAATATAATATAATATAATATAATATAATATAATATAATATAATATAGTAAGGTTATAAAATATATTATGGTTACACAAAGTCAATAAATGAAATCTCCAACAAAAAATGTTGCTTTAAAGATTCTTTTTGTGTCATACATGCTTTAAAATATCCTAACCTTTACTGTAGCATTTAGATGTCTTCTTACTTTAGCATGCATAAACAGTGGAAAAATTACAATATTAAATGGTATACATTTTTTTTTTAAATAATCCATGTAAATTATGACATATTCCATGACGATATGCTTGATGTCAAGACACAAATGCTGTATTTATATAAGCAGTTCATAAATGACCAATACTCTTAACCGTGCTCTTCAGGATCATTTGTTTATTTTTTATACTGATCTTGAGTTGGAAATCTGTTTGAACAGGTGGCTGAAGAAACACTACAGTTCTCATGTGTCAAAAGGTTCAATACTTTGTGCAGTTGAAAAAAGTGAAAAATGACCTGCTGATTTATTTGTGGATTTAATATGCAATCACCCAATCTCAATATTATAAATGTTTTCCAGATTTACAGTCACTCCTTAAAGTGCTCTGGATTTAGTTAAGGCGTGGCCTGAACTCAGAAAAACACAATTAAATATTGATCAGAAGAGCCAGTGGTCGGAGTTAATGTCTCTCCTGAGGAACCTTGTGAAGCCTTTATGTGAACTGTTAACTGGATCTTCTGCTGAGGAAGCGAGAAACAGCACATGATGACTGAATCACTACAACGCTGTCGATATCCGATTAGCCCGAACTTTGCTGACAATACATGCATGTTCTTAATAGCTGTAGAAGAGGCTTGATTGTGTTTCATCTTGTAGTGTGATTACTGCTATGCGAGATGAACTCACTCATTCTCTATAGCACTTATTCTGTACAGGGTTGCGGGAGGCCTAGAGCCCATTCCAGGGGACTTGGGGTACGAGGCAGGGTATACCCTGTATGGGGTGCCAAAATCCCATCTAGGGAGCAAACCAGCCATTTTGGTATTTAAAATTCATGTAGTGTCTACCTGGTTTCATGTGCCGTGTTTAAAGTACTAATCGAACTAATCTAAGTATGTCAGTATTTACATAGAGGAAATTTAGAATTTTCAAAGTATCCCATTCCAATTATATGAATTATATGCACATATTTCACACTAGGTTTAACACATTTAAACGAGAAAACAAATCAGACATAGAAAATATCATAAAAAAAAAATCCACATTTTTTTTCCCTAATTTAATTGTGTTCAAAATCCCCCCGTCATGTTATGGCCCTCAACAGCAACAGCTAGCAACCATGGAGGGCAGAGGCTACCACGTGCTTCTAAAAATATGTTTATGAGGGATTGAATTTTTGTAAAATAATACACATTCTATAAAGTGCTACATAAATTAAACTGAATTGTAATCTGAATAAAAAGAAGGCGAGCATTAAAATAAATGATTTTTTTTTTGCCAGTATCTTGCTCCTCACTCGAGCCAATATCATGCAAAGAAATGTGCTTCAGTTCAAGAATAGAGTCATGCATGACAGGGGCATGCCTTTTTTTCACTCAAACGGCCACCCCACATTTTAAAGTAGCATTCTCACATGCCAGAATTTGATCCCGATCTTGAGATTGTAGAAAATCATAGAGAGCTCATCAAGAAGTTTGTGAGTTCAGTATGGTGCATTGCAGTTCAGGAGAGATCATGGCCAGCCAAAAAACCTTTTATCCGTGGTGCAAGTTTTGAAAAGTAGTTGCAGATTCAAAAAATTTAGCATTGTGGCAACATTGCAGCATTCCCATATCTCAAGGATTCATATGTAAAGTGTGTATGCGGGTGTTCATGCTCCAGCTGAAACACCCCTCAGATAATGCATTTTAGCAATCGCTAAAATTGACCATATATTTTCTTATGCACACCAGAAATGTTGTGGTACACAATGGAAACGTACTTGTTTGTAACAGATAATGTGTCTACTAAACTAGACTACTAAATAGTATGCTCTAAAACAGGAGTCGGCAATCTTAAACACTCAAAGAGCCATTTGGACCCGTTTCCCACAGAAAAGAAAACACTGGGAGCCACAAAACCCTTTTGACATCTAAAATAAAGATAACACTGCTTGTTTTTTTAACTTTATGCTATGTATAAAAAAAAACTATAGTGTGTTGCATTTACTACTACAGAGAAAATGAAATTTCTTTCAGCATGCACCAAAAACATTTTTAATTAAAAAAAAAAAGACTCTTGGTTGAAGGTTACTTTCAAATTGAATACTCAATGCCTATTTGATTCCTTCTCGTGTCTATAAAATGAAAAGCCGAACCTAAATTATCCACCTGCAGCAAACTAAAAATGTCTTCTGCTTCTGTGTCCCATCATCCTTTTATCGCGTGTACTGGAGTGCAGTTAGCAGTCAACCTGAATAAAACCGGAGGTCGAAAAGCTCAATAATAAATAAAAAAGATACAACAATGATTATGGTGAGGTTTATTACAGCAGTGCATAGCTTTATGCTAATTCCTTTACCCAAGTAAAAGTAGAAGTGCTTTATTTACTTGTGTATCTGAGTTATAGTACAGAAGTACTCAGTTTAAAATTTACTTATCAAATGTACAGGCTCACAGTAGCCTTTTCCATAGTAAAAAAAAATATATATATATATTTATCACAAAATTATGCATAATAATTGTGGGGTCCTAGGTGATTCTTAAGCACATCTTAACATTTTATAGCTAATGTGTAATTTTGTTTAGTTTTTAAGTATTAAAAGTTTGACCAAGTATTTCAATTCGGGAATGTGGGAAAGGCACCTTACTCTTACATGACTGAATAGAAGATTAAGAATTGCGTGCAGTTTCAATATTAAATTCAGACAAAACATGTTAACTCTGAATACAGTTCTATGAGAGAAAGAACTGCTGAATAAAACAATAAAATGATAAAATTTGCTATATAAATGATATACATCAAGATGAATGCAGGAGTAAACAAGTAATTCAAGTTTTACCAAATTACAATGAAAGCGTTGGACGTTCAAACTCGCTTGAAATTAGCGCCATGTTTGCTACTTCCCAACGTTAGAGGTGGCAGAAAAAACGTGGCGTATCCATAGTTGCGTCATGTTGTTATGGCAACTGCCAGGGTATGATGTAATGGTGGGCAACACTTAACCCTGACCAGTTATAGCTTATGTTCTGCTTTATCCTGCTTGATTCTGTGTGTGTGTGTGTGTGTGTGTATGTATGTGTGTGGTAAAGCCGACTGAGGTAATACAAGGACCAGAGAAAATAAGGACATTGTGTACTCTGTGTACTCAGGCCTCTGCTGTGTAACAGCCACGGGTTTAAAATACTTAAATCTTTTTTTATTAAATCTGTCTTCTTTATGTTGTGTAACAAAAAACAATATTCAGGTTGTAATATTTATATTACAGTCCCTGATCTTCTTTTCATCTCAGATAATTTTTCTAATTATGTGGGAGGTGTGTGACCACAGGTGTTCCTTTGGAGAAATTAAGCTATGCTCTGTAAATAATACATTATATTTCTAACAAAACACAGGACTTGTATTGTTCAAATCAAGGATTTGTTGATACCATATGCTGTGCAACAATAACCATGAGAAACACACGTCTCTGTTCATGCACTTATTTTTAAAAAAAGTTTTTTATTAAGAATTGATACGAAATTAATTAAGTGCATGAGCTAGCTAAATTAGTTGTCTCATGTTGAGAAATGTTAAAGTGGATCATGGGGGGTGGGGGGTTTGTTTCAGTTAAGAAAAATCTTACTTTACAGCTGTTATTAAAGTCTGTTTTGTTTTCATTTCATTACAATTCCTCACTGTCAAAGATAGTGACTGATTGTTATGAACAATAAACTGTGTATAGGCGGTTTTTTCTCTCATCTGGCTAGTGTTGTGCAGCTTGTAATGAACTTGTGATAGTCTGCTTTGTCTTAAATATTAATCTTGTAATATGTTGCTACGTTGCAGTCATTTTCTGTTGTCTGTTCATTACCACAACAGTGTACACTAAGATTCAACACATATTGTCAAAAGTCAAAGTATCAGATGTTGGTATGGGAGAATTTTTCAAAACTATTATGACCATGAATAAATTAAATATCTTTTAGTAATATCTGTAGGTTTGCATTATGTTCACTTGCTTGCTCCTTGAATTCTTCGCACATCTATTAATTTTAAGACAGTGTCACCTTATTTGACCATTTGCATATTATCGTAGTTGAAACTTTAAGAAATTAGTCTTGAAACCAAATTATTTTAGAACTAACATTAGACTGCTTTCGGCTGCTTAAGAGCCCAGTAATAAATGATAAGATAATATCTGAACTAATGTCAGAACTTGGGGCAGAATACACACTTATCTTTTTTCTTCTGCCTTTTCTCCTCAGGTGTACCGACACCGACTCCAGAGATTCTGCGTCACACACTTAACATGCTGGTTCGAGAGCGGAAGATCTACCCCACACCTGAGGGCTACTTCATTGTCACACCTCAAACTTACTTCATCACTCCTTCCCTTATTCGCACCAACAGCAAATGGTATCACCTGGATGATCGGCAGCAGCAACAACAACAGCAACAACAACAGCAGCAGCAGCAACAGCAACAACAACAACAGCAGCAGCAACAACAGCAACAGCAGTGTACATCACCGCAGTCTGGCACAATCACCCCTTCCACATCGGGCTGTGTGCGTGATAGACTAAATCACAAAAACCACTGCGATTCTTACAATTCCTACCGCGATGAGGTGCCTAGCAATCACACCACACTACAAAGGAAGTCACCGAAAGAACCTAAAGGAGATCCTCCCTCATACCCACAGCCCCCACCTCCACCGGCAACCACGCAACACCCATCAGATCCAGACAAGAGCAGGACCAATCCTTCCTTTACGTATAAGACGGACACTTTGACCAAGAAAAAGGAAGGAAGTACTGGGGGCAGCAGCGAAAGGCAATCAAAAAAGTTTGGGTTGAAGCTTTTCCGCCTGAGCTTCAGGAAAGACAAAACAAAGCAGCTGGCAACCTTTTCTGCACAGTTCCCACCAGAGGAATGGCCTCTGAGGGATGAGGACACACCATCTTCTGTTTCAATTCCTCGTGAGGTGGAGATGGAGATCATTCGGCGCATCAATCCAGACTTGACGGTGGAAAATGTGGCACGGCATACAGCGGTGATGAAGCGTTTAGAGGAGGAGCGTGCCCAGCGCTGTAAAGCGAATTCATCTGCTCAACACAGTGCCCGAAGCCGTCGCAGCCGGGGTCACCGTCGTGTCCCACATGGAAAATCACGCTCACATAGTAAGACTCGTGCCTCTCGCGGCGATCCATCTGAGGGTTCCAATCTTGACCTGGCAGCGGTTGGATTGGATAGGGATTACAGATTCTTCAGTCAGTCACTAGTGCGCTCACCCAGGGAGGGGATGTATACAGTAGAGCGTAGGAGTGGCGCTGCCTACCTCGTCCACAGCAACCCTAACATTGCTGAATCATATTTCCCAGTTACCCCTGAATGGGATGTATCAGGGGAGCTAGCAAAGAGGCGGACAGAAATGCCATTCCCAGAGCCTTCACGTGGGACTTCACATTCAAGAGTGCATCGGAGTCACAGCCACACACAGGACCGCAAATCTCGGAATGAACGAACGGATAAAGCCAAGGAAAGATCGCGATCGATGGACAACTCCAAAGGTCCACTTGGAGGTGGAAGCTCCCTGTTAGGACCTCCTGAAGACTATGATCGCAGTCCGGATCACCGAAACCGCTATTACACCGATGATGGGACACTTAGGGCCTCATCACAAAAATCGTCCCACTATTCACGCATTATGTTTTCGGCTGCTAAATTCAGCTCCGAGATGTCTGTTCCTGATATGGGCAAGATGAGCCTGGACACTCCTTTGGAGCGAAACAAGAGCAGGGACAGCCTGCCAGCCTACAGCGACATGAAGGCCCTGTCGCCCAAGCCTCTGGCAGATGACTACTTCCAGTGCAATACGTCGAATGAAACAATCCTAACAGCCCCGTTACCACTGGGCAAATCTGACCACGACACTTTAACGCCATCAGACGGAATCTGTAAAGGATCTCCGGCTGATCGGCAGACACCGCACCTCACTTCCCCTCATCCCATGGAGTACAAAGAGGATACCTCTGCCTCTAAGGGACACAATGGATCTGGTAAACCCACGCCGAGCCAGACTCCGGAGCCCAATTCTAGTGGCCGTTTAATACAGCATCAGCAACACAATGCTGACCCTGGGGGAGGAGGTGGAGGTGGAGGTGGTAGTGGTGTGATGGTGGATAAGAGAAAAGAGATTTTCAGCAAGGACACTTTGTTTAAACCACCACACAGCATCTTGACAATGAGCTATGTTGACACTGGCTACTCCAAGTCAGGCACATTGCGAAAGACCCCGCACATGAAATCATCTGAGGTGCTTGATACTCTAGAACCCCAGGCCCCGCCTAGCTCTGGGCCTTCACCTGCATCCGTTCCAGCGCCTACAGGTCCGGAACAGGGAATCCCGTCTACATCTGAGGCCGCATTTGACTACTACAACGTGTCGGATGACGACGATGAGGAGGTGGAGGAAGCCTCTCATAAAGAGACGGCTCCACCAGAGGGAAAGGTTAGGACCGGGGGAGGAGAGAGTGGTGGTGGGGGTGGAGTCAGTGTTGGGGGTGTGGTTGGGGGCGGGACTATGCAGTGGCTGCTGGAACGAGAGAAGGACCGAGATTTACAGAGGAAGTTTGAGAATAACCTGACTCTGCTGAGCCCCAAGGAGAATGAGAACACCAACAGCCAAAAGTCAGCGCACTCAGCACGCCTGGACAGTATGGACAGCAGTAGCGTGACCGTAGACAGTGGATTCAACTCACCACGGTAAGTCTGATGGTTTCAGTCATGCACATTAGCATGGTGGTACAAGTAGTTATTCAGGGTGTCTTGCCATGTTTAACCTTACCATTTGTGTGTAGGATGTAGATCTATTGAAGGTTCTGCGAAAGATCTTTAGGATTATCCTTGTATTGCTTGATTTTGAACTCACTCATATCAGAAAATGGATTTTTTTGGTGGGGAGATCTTGACTATATGTGGGAAGCTTTATGTGTGGAACCTACTTTCATTTAGCTCGGTGCAGATAACAAGCTTTTGTGCTAATTAAGTGACATTAACTAGCAAAGGTACCACTTAGCTCATTTAGACACTCAACTTACATCAGCTGTCATGAAAAGAATTAATAAATTTCAGGTTAACAAATCAAAATGGTGTATAACTCCTCTTGTTTTCATTTATAAACAACTGCTTGGCTTTTTATAAAAGATGAAATCATACCAACACGGCATATCCTGCGTAATGTCTGCTCATAAGGGCTCTGAACAAACATCCTTTACATGTCTACAGTGAAAGGAAGTCAGTCATTGCTTTGTTTAAAACACCACATGGTGCTAGATACTACTAATAGCAAGTCACATTAGCTAGATAAATAGCTAGCTAAGAATTTATCAACCACATGATTGCTTCCATAGTTCAAAATAGAAACCATGGAGAGCTGTAATGGCATGTTAAACACGTCCTACTGTACTATGAAATTAATTTGTGGTGTAGCCACAGAATGTTGTAATTTGTTGTATATAATAAAAAAATAAAAACCTCTAGCTGCTGGTAAAGCCTAGCTAGCTAAGATTACTTACAAAGGATCAAGTGTATTATTTTGACACAGATTAATACATTTTATTTTTATATAAAACTATTTGTAGGGGTAAAAAACAAACAAACTCAGATTAGATTCTTTTAACCTAAAAGGTGATTCATGCAGCAGGTCTTTTCATATGTTTGTCTAGAAGGTGTTCATGTTCTGTCATAATAAGATCATTCTGAATATAAAGTGAATAAGACATTTAGTATTAAATTTGAAGATAAACAGTTTTGGTTTATCCAGAGCGTATGGTCAGAAGTCATGCTAGGTTTCATTTTAGTTACAGTAGCTATTGAAGCATGCTAGTTTATGATTAGCTTAGCACAAGTGAATTTATTTTTACACTGTTTAATACAGCAATAATTGATTTTAAGGGCAAAAAATGGGATGATGCTTGATGAAAACAGATTTTTTAACATGAGGTTTAAGGGATTATTTAATGACAGAATTATCCAGCTACTTTCCAGAATGAAGCACACAAAGCTGTTAGCAGATAATGTTGACTTCTATTTTGAAACATGTTAACCGCTAACATTGTTCCTTTCTGTTTTTCCTGGATCAGATGCTAATTTGTTCCCTGTCTTCATTGTTTTCATGTCTATTTTCTTCACAATTCATTTAAATTAATAAGCTTGATAAGGAAGTCATCATTCATGGTAAAGTAACAGCTATGACAAGAAAGGAATGAGATTTTCTTTAGGTCACCCCTTAACGATCACATGTCTTTGACCTTAGTCTGCTGTGTCAGCAGGACTAACTGCTTACAACAGGATTATGTCATACAAAATAAGTAAAGGTAATCCATTCTCACTCCAAAAAAATAGAAATAGACTTTGGAAATATAAGGTGATTATTTGAGCGATTACTTTCAAATGGTAAAAGTTTTTAACAGTGTTGTAAATCCCTGTGTGGTGGATACACACTTCATAAAAGTCATGTGGAAAAGAATTTTGTGCTTTATTTATTTATTTCTTTAATAACTGTGTTAGTTATTTATTCAGGGCTGCACTAAGGTCATTAAATGATGGAACAGGCATCACCTCATATCTTCCTCTTTCTTTCTCAGTTAACTTTGTTAACTCAATACCTTTTGAATACATAATGCACTTCATTATATTGTACATCTAGATCACAAAAAGTACACATACTCTTCCACTAGTTCTTTATCAGTGAAAAGGGAGGGCCTTGAAGGCTTGAGCATGTTTGTAATTTGCATATTCATAGAATTTTATTATGTATAAAGAATGATCAAATTGTTAACTGGATTATGAATATTCTAGTCCACTTAACTGAATGACTTATGAATGAAAATTTGCTTACCATAGCAAAACTTTGCTAGAGTTGCTAGAGAATTTTTTTTTTAACGGCAACAAATTTTCAGCTGACACCATAAAAACTTTCCACATAATGAACATATACAGTACATTTGTTTCCTTGACATTAGCTATGGACCACTATGTTTCACTAATAATCAGAATAATAGTACAATCATAATAAAAAATGTATCATGTACCAACCTCGGTCAGAATAGTCTGACTCAATACATTCAGTAGGTAAATATTCACCATGTAAGCATTTAATCTGATAGTTTCTCTTCTGTTGGAATATATCTATTCTTTCTGCGCATGTTTGCCCCACGTGGGTGCAACATTAGGCGACGTGACAAGATTTTGGCTTCCGTTCCTCATCTGTAAACTCCGTAAGAACAATTCTTTCACAGCAGACTTTGCTTTGGACTTTCATCCTCTGGCTCCTGGTGAGTGGTGGAGCTAGGAGCATTAAGAGGTTTAGTATTCTTTATGAGCTGTAAAGTTCCTCTGGTGCTCTCCTCCTGTTTATAAACCACAGGAGAATGATGCATCTCCGAGGTCACAGCTTCATTAGAAAGAACATTTGACATGTAAACACAGCTAATCAGATTAAACCTTTTTCTCAAAGCTTTTGTTCACTTCTTTCATTCCCTCCATTATACATCTATCTCAGTCCAGATCTTTCTTCCTGTCATTCATTTTTCTTTTCTGGTGTCCTCAAGGTTTTATTTTGCTTCCTATTATCTTACATCCATTCTTCTTTTTTATTTCTGTTTTGCTCTTTTTCTTCCCTCCTTTACATCGAGCATTTCACCTTTTTTACACTGACACTGTCTCCTTTTTTTCACTCTTTTTTTGCCTCTCCTTTTATGTCCTGTCTTCTGCTTTTATTCTGTCTCCCTTTTACTCTTTGATTTAATTTTTCTTTTTCCCCTCATTCTCTGTCTTTTCTTCTCTTTTCTTCATTAATTTCCTTTTATTCTCCGCACCATTGTTTGAGCTTTGTCTGACTTCTCTCATCATCTCACCTCATCTCTGTTCTTCTGCTCTATTTCTCAGGTTTCATTTCTATCCCTCCCCCTCTCCAATTTGTTCTTTTCCAAACTTCTCCTTTAAATTTTTTTTTTTTTTTTTTACTATACATCTCTTGTGTCCCTCTTGTTTTTTCATATTTATTGTCCTCTTGTTTCCTCTTTGTTTTCACCATGTTTTCATGTTTTTCCTTTTCCATAGGTTGATTCAACAATCAGTCGCGGATCATTTCTGTCATTTCATCTCATCTCCATTTTCTGATGCTTCTTTACCTGATCTTGACTTCCAGTCTTTTTTCAGTGCCATTTTTACCTTTTTATTTCTATACTTTTCTCTCCTCTCCTATCAAGTTATTTTCTGCTTAACATTTTCTTTCTTGTCCTTCACTATTCTTTTTTTCCGTTGCTTTCACTGACATTTTTTTCATCTGCTTTTACCACTCTTTCCAATGTTTTTTCTTTCCCCTTCATGTCGCATATTTTCTCTCGTTTTTCTCTGATCTCATCTCATCTCATCGTTCTCCTATTTTCTCTCCTCTCCTTTCCATCCTGTAATTTATGTGTCTGAGTCTCCTTTTCTCTTCCTCCTTTAGGACGCGGGAAAGTCTAGCGTCTAACACCTCGAGTATTGTGGAGAGTAACCGACGTCAGAATCCAGCGCTGAGTCCGGGTCACATGGGCAGCTCCCTGATCAGCACTCCATTCTCCTTCCGCTCCGTGGCCGAGGCTCCCAGCACGCAGGCAGAGAAACTGCAGAAACCCAACAACTGCCTCGCCTCCATCACCAGCGTCTGACCCGGCTCGAGGAGAAATACGCAAAAAAAAACAAAAAAAAAAACACATAAGCTCGGGCCCAGAATAACAGAATAAACACTAAACAAAAACACACACACAAAAAAACAAAGACTCGGGCTGTGACAAGCACCTCAAACCTCCACGGGGACTGTTAAACCCAACAGGTATGGCTTCCACTGACTGTTCTACAGCATCGCAACAAATCACTGCAAAAAAGAAGAAAAAAAAAGGAGAAAAAAATAGTCAAAATGGAAATGAATCATGATTTATCTCAATCAGGAAATTCTCCAGTTATTTTCATAACCCGGGATAGTCTTGAAGTATCTGGTCATGTTTTTTGTTTGTTTGTTTGTTTTGTTTTTTTGTTTCTTTTTTCAGTAATAATTGTTGTTTTTTTTCATCCTGCTGATGGATTGCACTCGGACATGAGGATCCCGACCGTTTTAAAGAGATCGGAAATCGAAAATGTCACACGGAAGAAAGCCGGTATGAGATCTCAACATTATTTCACGGTTCATAATGTTGTATGATAAAAACCCAGAGAAATAAAGTCATTCCTCATGACGGCGTTAGCTCTGTTGATAAAGTAATAAGAACTGGAGTCATACTTTTCATATTGCTTATTAAAAAAAAAGAAATAAATAGTACTTAGATTGAATTACTATAAAAGAAAACAAACTTATTCTGAAATTAAAGGATTCATTTAGGGTTTAAAAAAACACGAAGACTGTTGACTTTTTTGTTTGTTTCCTTTTTTCAGTTGAAATCCCAGACGAGGCAAAGTGTGTAACGTGTGTGACTGTACATCACGTAACGAATTTACTTGTTTCATTAAAGTTTCTATCTGACATTTAATCTCAGGTCATGAAGAGTTACTCTGTTAGTGGGGAAACAAGAATATATCTGGAGTCATGTGTGTTCAGGAGATGGTTCGCCATTCCTCCTTTATCTATATGTTTATCTACACACCCAAGGGCTCTTTAATTTCAGCTTTCTACCATAAAATGGTGAATCGGGTTCCTGCATTTACAGTATATCCATTGTGCTTTTCCGAAGCTGTGTGTGTTTGTGTGATGGGAAAGTGCAAAAAATCCGGCATCACATACTAAAAAGAAAGGTCTGCTTGTGTTACATGATGCTAAAACTCCACCCTTTGTGCTGCTGTGAAATTATTTTTATTTATTTTTATTTTTTATTTGACTTGAATGCAATCCACAGAGCTCCTTCAATCTCTGTGTTTATCACCTTTTCCACTAGAGGTCACTGTTTCTTCCTATTTCAACCTTAAAACAAGCCATACCTTTTAAAAGACAAATCATCACATCAAGACATCGTATTTCTCTTATTAAATACAACACTGTTTTCTTAATTGATATTCATTAATACGTATTGATATTATAAATTTAATTTTAATTTTTTTTTGTAGATGCTCAGTTTAGCATCTACACTCTATTCTCTAGAGTGTAGATGCTAAACTGGCTGATCAGGTGTGGGTGTTTCCCAAATGCATTTTGTAACCATGACAACAGCCATGATGGTTAACATGCTCTGTGAAATTGATTCTTCTCCACCCAGAACCACTCTTTCACAGTTTGACTCCTGGATTATGCCTGTGGCATCAGGGAAGAAAAACTATGTGAAATTGAGTCCTAACTTGTGACTATCCTGGGTTAATTTGAATAATGAATCAGATGCTTCTTAAACCAGTTCTATTTGGTGACTTTTCTTTTGATCAGGCAGTGTACAATAGAACCTCGTTTCGAGAAGGCCCAGAGTACGACTAAATCGGTTACGACCAAAATTCGCTGAAAATATCAGCTGACCAAAGGCATGAGTGCATCACCCAGGATCAGTTTTGCTTAGTCTGCGGTTGTGAATTAGGCACATGATTAAATAGTTTTGTGCAAAAAGGAGTGACATCCAAGTCTTTGCTAAAAAGTATCACAAAATTCTGTAGTGTACTACGTCTTATGGACGATAACGCTTTTTACGCAGCGAACGCAGTTGCGCAATCATGCAGCCCAGAAGGAACAAATGTCTCTGGATAGATTTTTAGTGAAACCTGCTGCCATGTACGAACCAGAGGCCAAGAAACAAAAAAGAAAGAAAACACCTGAAGGAGAATTACCTAGTGTTATTATGGAAGGGGACTCTCCTTCCTAACACTAAACTCCTCCCCACCCATCTTCCTCTCCTCAATTCCTTCATTTCACGGAGTCTCCTTAAGAAAGGTGCACGATCAATACATGTAAAAAAATAAGTTTTCATTTATTTAGTAGTGCTGTACATAGCCTTAATTATAACAAAAATAATATGGCACCTTTTCATACTTTGTTTTATATGTTGTGATATGAACAAAATACATCGAAAGTTAAATACAGTTCATAGTAATGGGGAACAGATTAATTCTATTTATATATATTCCTATGGGAAAAACAGAATCGGTCTACGATCAAATCGGGTTACGAACAGAACTTAGGAACTAATTAAATTTGTGAACCAGACTCCACTGTACTTAATATTAGTTAAAAATTATTTGGGGTGCCTCAGAAAATCCCCTGAAAACGCGGGTCAATAGGAAAAATGTCAGCCATATGGACATTAAAATTGCTTTGTATAAGAATTATGTTAAAAATTCACTGCATTAGGTGTTTATTTTATTTATGCTTTACTATTTACTGTGCAGTACTGAAGAACAACCTACAAAACACCAAGCAGCTGAGATTTTGCAATTTCCCCTTCGGGCCAGCAGTTCCCAACTACTGATTTACAGTCAGTGAAACATCAGTACAGCACATACCTGATGTGTGCAGTACACAGGAACATATAATATAATGGAGCGCTTTACAGAAGTTATTAGTGGCTGTTCCGAATTTACTGCAGAAACAGAAGCAAAGTGAGAACTAAAGTTTGGTGACGAGCTATAATGGGTTCTATATAAAACTGTAGGACTGTCGAGCTAAAGGAATAGGTACAGTATTAACTGTAAATGTTGACCACAAATACTGATTTGCTTTAAAGTATTTCTACGCGTATCCTGACTTTTTGTAATGTCTTTTTATTCAGCATAAGGCTTTTTTTGTTCCAGGTGACATCATGGAGCTGTGATGATCAATGATCTGTTTACCTACATCTTACATGCATACGGGGAAAATAACAACATTGAGGTGGTTAAAGTGACCAGAAGGTGATAAGTTTAAGGACAAAGAGTATCCTACTTACCCACTCAATCTTTAAGCCCATTTCCTCTAGACAGAGCTTTGGTTTGGATTAAGAAAACACATTTTTGCCAAGCATTTTCAGATCCTGTTTGATCAGCATCCAGAGCCAGTGGTGTATTGGATATCCATGGGGCGTTCAAGTCAACCCAGGACTTTTGATAAAATTTCTGGTGAATGAAGGCATAAAACGAATTGACATTTACAAAAGACCTCACGCACAGTGCGGTGATGAGACTCTTAGCCGAGGTGTCCCAGAGCCCACTGCAATCATGGACATTCAGCGAGTAGCACGCCTGATTCTTCCACCAACTTGCGCAAGAGACAAATCTGTCTGTGGGAAATGTACACATTCACCAAACAAACTTGCACATTACAGGAACTTCCCTGAGAGTTATTGCCACATCCCATGTACAGTCCTGACCTGTCTCCAAGCCATTTCTACATGTTTGGGACATTAAAGGAGTTCCTGGGAGGCCAGCTTTTCAGATGTGAAGCGAAGCCAGCACCCTGATCAGGACTCTGGCATACTGAAAACTTTTCTACCTTTCTATTTTATCCAAGCACTAGTGAAACGCTGGGATACGTACATTAGTGTAGCAGGGGATTATATAGAGAAATAAAGGGAGTTTTTACTCTCATAACTCATATTCTCAAAAGTCCCACTTTTACTTGAACACGCCTGGTATATACAATCACCCTCATCCAATGAGCCAAACATGTGGCAGCAGCAGAATGCATAAAATCACAGCATGGCTTCTGGTGCCAGATGGGCTGGTTTGAGTATTTCAGAAACTATGGATCTTCTGAGATTCCTACATGCAACAGTCTCTAGAGTTTAAACAGAAAGGTGCGTAAAAACAACAACAACAAACATACAGTAAGCAGCAATTCTAGGGTTGGAAACAGGTAAGAGTAATTTAAGCTGATGACCACAATATCTCAAATCATCATTCTTCACAACTGTACTGAGCAGAAAAGTATCTCAGAGTATGCATGACATCAGACCTTGAGGTGGATGAGCTACACCAGCAGACAACCACATCAGGCTCCACTCCTAGGCTTGTAGGATACATTTCATCCCTTAAATCTCAGGAGTACCAGACAGTCAGTCAGAAACCCTGAGATAAAACCTACACTTGTGACTTCTCAGCTTTATGATTTAACAGATGGAAGGTTTTTTTTTTTATTATTATTTTTTTTTAACAAGGCCGTATCAATACAATACAAATTTATTTCTTTATATTATCGTAGCAGCTGTTCATGTTTTGAACTAAAACATCCTGGATCTTTTGATCAAACTAAACCATGAATTGCAAAAATGTGCTGCGGTATCTTGCGTCAAGCTGTACTATTCAGAGGACCTGTGGAGGAACCATGAAGGGTCCTTGTTTTGTATCTTTAATATATTTTACCTGGGAACCTTCATGGGCTCTAACTGTATTTAGCGTTTAGGTTAGTTAGCTTTTAAAGTGTAGATATGTACCTTGACTTTTTTTTTTCTTACGTTATATACACATTTGTGCCTTGATGGTTCCACTTTAGTGACAAGCAAAAGAATGGTTTTCTTCCTTTATTTTGGAGCAACTCCCATGCTTGATTTTGGTTTTCTTAAACCCATTATAGCCTCAGTGAGGCTTGGGGAAGTTCAGGAATAGATTTTTGTGGATTTCCTTTTATTATTTTTTTTAAGACTCTTGTTTCTTAACTTGGTCTTATGAAAGTAATTAGCTGATTTTGAAATTTGTCACTGACAAGAATCAACTAAACTAAGCAATTCTGAAACTGGTCCTTTTTACATACTGTATATGTTTATTATGTGTTTCATATTCAGTCTTGGTCAGGGTAACAAAATCATTTGTGTGTCTTTAGTTTTTTCTTGATGATGGATGACATCATTTGCCAGATTAAGTTTGGTGATTTTATACTGTGTTATTGCACAGATACCAAACATATTCCTCTGCACATTCAACGCATATTTTGTCTAACACATGGTTTTCCAATTTTAATTACTTCTTTGAATCGAATGATCTTGTCTGGTGTGTGCACTTACAGGGGTAGTTGTGGTTTTCCCCAACCACAATATAGCTTGACAATTAGCCTCTCTGTTAATTTGCTTGCTTGCAAAGTCACTAGCAGAGTAAGGGTTCACATCTCTGTTAATTCACATGTACATTTACAAGTGTGTTATAGGTGACAAAATTACAAAAGTGCATTGTTGTGTCTGTTAAAACAGAACATGTAAAACATGCAGGCACTGATGGGTAACGGTGTAGGAATACCATTAATTGTCAGGGCCTGTATTTACTAAGCGGTTTAAAGTTAATTTAGGACTACAATATTCCTAACTGAGAGTAGGACATAGCTTCCTACTTTTGACATATACAGTATATAGCTTAAAAAAAAGTCAGAGCAAAATGACCAGTTTCTTATGTTTTTTTTTCTTAAAGGTGCATGTATTGGTGAGATGAACAGTTTTTTTTGTGTGTGTGAACTACTGATAATATTTCTCCTAAATTCAAAATATAGCTATTGTTATTAAGAGTGTATATTTAAGGGGAATTACAACATCACAACACATCAAAATGACCCAATATCATGAGGTACTTGCAGAGCCTTAATAACTCAGATAAAACAAAATGCAAATAATTTGTAAACAAATTGTGTTTATGCTTTGGGTAAATAGCATGAAGTTCCCTTTCAAAAGCTACACTCGATGCTGTGTGAAAACGCTATGGGAACATCTCTTTGTTCAACCGGTTGTGAAGCATGTGTGTATCAAACACGCCAAATTTTGGCTTATATAACCTCGGTCAGGTGACGTCATCTGATGAGGAGCACCTGCAGATTATAAGTAGGAGTCATCAGGAAACATCCTTAAGTCTTTTTGTCTTCAAGGACAGCATTGTGTTTGTGTGTGTGCAAAGCAGATATACAAAAAAGAAAGAAAGTGTTAGATTACTCATCAATATGGTAGAGTTTGAGAGAAGATGCGTGCCTCCGTGTCACACTTTCTGTTTTGAGTGTTTGGGGGAAGAGCACTCTCTCCTTGGGCTCGAGGGAGAGCGTGAGCACTGTGATCTCCTCCGTATTAAGGTGCTTCGCGCACGGCTTGCCTTCTTTGAAGGGAAACCGCAAGCCGCGGCTCATTCGGCAGACGCTCATTCGGCAGTCATCTGGCAGACGTGCATGAGACGGAATCCTCCTTTTCTCTCGCGCTCTCGCCGGATCAGGAAGCTTTAGCATCCACTTTTCAAGCACGCCCCGGTGCTTCTTGTGAATGGGCAGAAGAGACTACCTCTCTTGCCGCAGGAGTAAAAAAAAAAATTAAATTCCCCAAAGCACTCAAAGTTAGACTGTCGAGTGGCCGGGGGAGGGGCCTCAACGATGGTCCCTCCCCTTCTTTAGTGACCTCCATGACGAGTTACACACGTGGACAAAATTGTTGGTACCCTTCGGTCAATGAAAGAAAAACTCACAATGGTCACATAAATAACTTTAATCTGACAAAAGTAATAATTAAAAAAAATTCTATGAATGTTAACCAATGAAAGTCAGACATTGCTTTTCAGCCATGCTTCAACAGAATTATTTAAAAAAATAAACTCATGGAACAGGCCTGGACAAAAATGATGGTACCCCTAGAAAATACTGAAAATAATGTGACCAAAGGGACATGTTAATTCAAGGTGTGTCCACTAATTAGCATCACAGGTGTCTACAATCTTGTAATCAGTCAGTGGGCCAATATATAGGGCTCCAGGTAGTCAGTGTGTTGCTTGGTGACATGGTATGTACCACACTCAACATGGACCAGAGGAAGCGAAGGAAAGAGTTGTCTCGGGAGACAAGCATGTTAAAGGTAAAGGCTATAAGACCATTTCCAAGCAGCTAGATGTTCCTGTGACTACAGTTGCACATATTCTTCAGAAATTTAAGATCCATGGGACTGTAGCCAACCTCCCTGGACGTGGCCGCAGGAGGAAAATTGATGACAAATCAAAGAGACGGATAATCCGAATGGTAACAAAAGAGCCCAGAAAGACTTCTAAAGAGATCAAAGGTGAACTTCATGCTCAAGGAACATCAGTGTCAGATCGCACCATCCGTTGTTGTTTGAGTCAAAGTGGACTACATGGGAGACGACCAAGGAGGACACCATTGTTGAAAACAAATCATAAAAAAGCCAGACTGGAATATGCCAAACTACATGTTGACAACCACAAAGCTTGTGGGAGAATGTCCTATGGACAGATGAGACAAAAATCTAACTTTTTGCCAAGGCACATCAGCTCTATGTTCACAGATGGAAAAATGAAGCATATGAAGAAAAGAACACTGTCCCTACTGTGAAACATGGAGGAGGCTCTGTTATGTTCTGGGGCTGCTTTGCTGCATCTGGCACAGGGTGTCTTGAATCTGTGCAGGGTACAATGAAATCTCAAGACTATCAAGGGATTCTAGAGAGAAATGTGCTGGCCAGTGTCAGAAAGCTGGGTCTCAGTCGCAGGTCATGGGTCTTGCAACAGGACAATGACCCAAAACACACAGCTAAAAACACCCAAGAATGGCTAAGAGGAAAACATTGGACTATTCTAAAGTGGCCTTCTATGAGCCCTGACCTCAATCCTATTGAGCATCTTTGGAAGGAGCTGAAACATGCCGTCTGGAAAAGGCACCCTTCAAACCGGAAACAACTGGAGCAGCTTGCTCATGAGGAGTGGGCCAAAATACCTGCAGAGAGGTGCAGAAGTCTCATTGACAGTTACAGGAATCGTTTGATTGCAATGATTGCCTCAAAAGGTTGTGCAACAAACTATTAAGTTAGGGGTACCATCATTTTTGTCCAGGCATGTTCCATGAGTTCATTTTTTTTATAAGCATGGTTGAAAAGCAATGATGCAACTTTCATTGGTTAACATTCATAGAATTCTTATTTATTATTACTTTTGTCAGATTAAAGTTATTTCTGTGAACATTGTGAGTTTTTCTTTCATTGACCGAAGGGTACCAACAATTTTGTCCACGTGTGTAACTCATTCATGGAATAAGCCCCATTCATCCCCTGTTTTTTTTTTTTTGCTATTAACATTGATTCATTTGAATGTTGTTGATGCGAAAGTGTGGGGTTATATGAAGATGCCCCAGAGCTATCTCTCTCCTGGGAGCTCATCCTCCCTGAAAAAGCCCACACTCCCCACCAAGCTGTATAGACTAACATCTTCGTTGGTGGGGAAAGCTTTTCAGGCAGCCGGTCAGGCTGGTGCTACCCTGCACACCAAGGCGGTTTTGCAGGCATACCAAGCTGACCTGCTGAGAGATCTGAGCACTGGCGGGTCTATTGACGACGCGGCGTTTCGGAGCTACGCGCAGCCACAGATTTATTTCTCCGTCCCGACCAGGTCCGGTCCCCACGAGGCGTGAGGCGCAGAAGGAGAGTGTGGCGAGCCGGGTACCCCCTCATAGAGACTAGGGAGGGACTCGCCGCGCTTCGCAATCTGCCTCAAAAAGACCGGACCAGAGGAGCATCATTTCCGCCAAAAAGAAGTCCTGGACCATGGGGGTGTCTCCCCCCGGGGAGGAGAATGTAAAAATTCCAATAAGGGACAAAGACTCCTCCCTGGGGGCCGTTGTCCAATCTCCACCACCACTCGGGGGATCGGGGAACCTACTGCCAGGTATGTCTCCATAGTTACAAAGCACTGTAGAGAGAGGCTACAGGATTCATTTTGCACATCGTTCTCCGCGTTTCAATGGCCGTGGTCCCCACTTCCATGAAACCAGAACCAGTGCATCTGCTGACTCAGCAGTTACAGACTTTGCTGGAAAAAGGGGCAATAGAACATGTTCCCCTGCCAGACAGAGACCCAGGCTACTAAAGTCAGTATTTCTTTCCAAGAGAGATGGGGGGTTGCGTTCAATTTTATATCTTCATGGGCTGAACATCAAAATGTTGACAGCCAAAATGATTGTTGCTCAAATCCAACCAGAGGATTGGTTTGTGACAATCGACCTGAAGGACACATATTTTCATACAGAAATATTGCCACAACTCAAGTTCCTGAGGTTTGCTTTTGGGAGCGAAGCTTACCAGTATCGGGTCCTTCCGTTTCTGCAAGAAAAGTTGTCCTCGGGCTTATGCCCTAGTACTCTCAGAACGTACCTAGCCGCTATTTCGGCTTGTCATGTTCTGACTGATGGGGTTTCTGTGGGAAAGCACCCTTTAGTTGCTCGTTTAATTAGTGTAGCTAAACGGGTCAGGCCACCCACTAGAGCGATGGTCCCTTCTTGGGACTTTTCTCTTGGGAGATTGTGCTTGAAGGTCTGATTGACACGCCTTTCGAACCACTAGAGTTAGCGCCTGTCAGGCTTCTGTCTGTCAGGATGTTTCCGGTTCACTCCTATTTATAACCTGCAGGTGCACCTAATCAGATGACGTCACCTGACTGAAGTTATATAAGCCAAAATTTGGCGTGTTTGATACACACATGCTTCACAACTAGTAGAACAAAAAGTTCCCATAGAGTTTTCACGCATCCTCTCTTTCCTGCTTTTTCAGGGTTACAGCAAAGTAATCATTATTTGGCTATAATTTGCAATTATAGCCTTCATTCAATTCACTCTCACTCACTCATCGTCATTACTGCTTAATCCTGTATTCAGTGTCGCGGGGAGCCTGGAGCCTATCCCAGGAGACTTAGGGCACGAGGCAGGATAGACTCTGGACAGGGTGACAATCCATCGCAGGGCACACAAACATACACACACTCACACACTCACACACTCATTCACAGACTACTGGCAATTTGGGAATGCCAATTAACCTAACCTACATGTCTTTGGACTGTGGGAGGAAACTGGAGTACCCGGAGGAAACCCACCAAGCACGGGGAGAACATGCAAACTCCATGCACACAGAGACGGGAATCGAGTCTGGCCGGGGATCGAACACGAACCCTGGAGGTGCAAGGCGACAGTGCTATCCACTACACCACCGTGCCGCCTCATTCAATTCAATTCTGTTAAATTTTATTTGTATAGCTCTTTTAACAATTGTCATTGTCGCAAAGCAGTTTTATTAAGTATTCATGTGTTTTGGCATACTCCCCACCATGTTTTTCACATTGCTGTTGGGTAACTTTATACCACTCTTTTTGCAAAAAAAGCAAACAGCTCATCTTTTCTTGATGGTTTGTGACCATCCATCTTCCTCTTGAAGACATTCCAGAAGTTTTCTGGGGCAAATTGCAGTGGTCTCATATTTATATATATTATATCATATTCATATATATATATATATATTGAATCGATGATTGTGCTGCATCCATAACATCCATAAATATTGCATTAGTATATGCAATATTTAATATGTTTAATGTTAGTGCCACAGATGATGCCCACAACTCTACGAAAAACAAGCGATGAATGCAGTATGTTTTTCATTGATTTCACATAAGGTAGTAGTCATCTATGGAGACGACATACAAAATGGACCATCATGGACAAGCATTCAATTTTTGAATACCAAATTGTCTCTTTTCCACCTGCATCTCTGCCTGAATACCATTTGCTCCTAACTCCTAAGCAGTTAGGACACCTCCAGGATTCTTCTACATTTTTGGGACATAGGAGTGATTTTCTGTTTTAAGTATGTTGATAAATTGCTCTTATTGATGCTGGCAAAAATAGGTCCGAAATCATGTCACCCTAATACAAATTTTTGGCCACTTAGGAGCAATTTCCTACTCTGAGACACTTAGTAAATAAGGGACGATCTGGAGGCTATGCCCAAATCTGAATCAGGGTGGATCTGGAGGCTACCCCCAAAAAAGATAGGCTAGAGGCAGGAACACACCTTGGATAGGATGTGAGTCAATTGCAGGACACCTTGCCCACTCACATTCTTTAGGGGCAACATGGGAAAGCAAACCCATCTCCCTGCATGATTTTGTGTGTGGGAGGAACCTTGAGAACTGGTCACATGGGAAACATTCAACAGTAACCCATTCCTAGGGTTGGATCATGGACCCTGGACAAGAACAGAGAAGAGATTTTATGCATGTATTTTTTGTGTTTTCATGGACAGTGGGTCCAGTCAAGTCAATCCATGGATGAAGAAAAAGCAAGTACAGTGGAACCTTGGATTACGAGCATAATTCGTTCCAGAAGCGGGGTCATATTCCAAAAAACACTCGTAAATCAAATAGACTTTTCCCATAAGAAATAATGAAAACTCAAATTATTTGTTATACAGCCCAAAACAATAAATAAATAAAAATAATTAATACAACATATAAAGTAAAAATAAAACAAATTAACCTGCACTTAACATTAAAAAAAAAAGTTAAGTCGGACTGACACAGGAGGGTAAGATACTCGCGTGAGCAGACTAACGGAATCACTGCTGTAAATTAAAAAATAAAAAATAACAAATGACCCAGCACCTTACCTTTGACAAGAATCGCGACAGAACTGAGTTTTCTGTGGAAATAAAGCGCGATTGTAGCCAGGGAGATCTGTATGTGTGTGTGTGTGTGTGTGTGTCGGTGTCAAATTACGTGCGCGCGCGCTCACAAAGTACACATGAGTAAAGTGTGTGTGTGTGTGTGTGTGTGTGTGTGTGTGTGTGTGTATGTGTGTGTTGGTGTGTGTGGGGCACAGTGTCAAATTATGCGCGCACACACAGAAGAGAGACGGAGATGTTGATTATACAAGTAAGAGACGAGCACTAAGAGCAGCAGGGGAGACGATTACCCATAATTCCCGCAGCGCAAGAGAGAGAAAAATCATTGGCTCAGTTGTGATCGCTTGCCGCTCGGTGTCAAAATAAGAGTGATACATGACTCGGGGCTCGTAAACTAATACTTGCTCGGTATCGGTATGAAAAATTTATTACAAATCTTTGCTCGGTTTGCGGAACACTCGTAAACCACGTTACTCGCAATCCGAGGTTCCACTGTAGTTTGATTTGTCTTCAAGTTGGTTATGACATGTTTTAGAATGAAGACCTGCTGGAAGCAAACTGGAGTAGTCCAAGACAACATAAGGGTGGAGAGAAATGCCGCTCCACATTTGGTCCTTCTGTACTAGTAATGAAAAACTGTTTAGCAATATGAAAAGGATAGATAGTCATCCAGAACTACCCAAGCTTGCATACATAGTCATATACTGCAGCCCCAGATTTTTTTTACAAGTGAGATGACAAGATTTTAATGTAGCAACAAGAAACACAACAGCGTACCCTTGCTAAAATGTAGGTTCAGGTGATGAGCTGTCATCCCTTACAATATATCCACCAGGCATTCTGAGATCTGGGCAGAAACGTGAGACTCTAAAGCAAAGGAAACGAGCTGAGCGTCATCTGCATAGCAATGGCCTCAGTGAGAAAGCAGAGACAGAAGAAAAAACATGCCTGGAGTCTTATGGGACACCAGTAGAGTTTACATTATAAGCCACATTGCTCAATTCAGATTTTTTTGGGTCAGATTGTATTTGCATGTCATGACAGTTGACATTCACAATTACAACTGACTTTTATCGGACTCTAATGTGGACGCGTCTGTCCTCTGAAAAGTCACACATGCGCACATTGATATGTCTTTGCTCGTACAGTACCATCTGGGTTAAACACTACATCATGAGTGTGTGCGCCCACTTATTCATTTCAAACAGATGAAGGAATTTTAGCCAACAAATCGAATTGGGGTTTTGATCTAGAGGACGGCAAGCAGTTAGTCGGCTATATTTGTTGTAGTCCACAAAAAGGAATAACACCAGATAACTTGCTTTGATGTCTTGAAGTCAGTTGGTACATGACCATGTTTTATGGAGAGATGGCAAACAGCATGCAGGTGGGACGAGATGATCTGCAAGAGATAGCATAGGTTTTGTTAACCTTGTTATTTACGATTGTAGTAAAATTATGAGCTGTCATGGAAGCATTGAAAGGAGAAGCAAACATGTTATAGAACTTGCTATGTTTTTTATGATATTGTTAATAGAGAAAAAAAGGTGTTATCTTGTGGGGCTGTTAGGATGCAGGAAATCAGAAAGGACAGGACCCAGGATGAGTTAAGCTTGTCAGAAGGAAGGATGAAAAGAGGCTATGTCTCAAGGGAAGAGACTCGTGAGTACATCCAGGTCTTCTCCAGTGTTTCCAAAGGGGCTTGATGATGATTAGGATCATGATAAGAGGTAAAACTAACAACATTGAATTTAATTAACCAGATGATAAGATAGAAATCAACAGAATTTTCCAGTACTTTTGATTAAAACTGATTTAAAGTTTTTAGGTTCTAAACCGCTAGCTAACTAATCGCTTAGCTAGCTAACCTAGCTAATGCTAGTGATAAAAATTCAATGGTTGTTATATGAAATGTATTCGGTATTACTGCTGTAAGAAATGACGAACTGCCTGGACAGAAATTCCACTCTAGAGTATGTTTGATGCTTATCTTCCAAATGCCTCAATTCTCATAGAGACAATCAGTTGAGATTGAGCAGTAAGATTGAGTGTTAGTCTATCACCTAGAGCTAGGTAAGAAAGTGGACCATCGAGAACCATCCAATGTTCAACGGCTGACCTGGATTATTCACCTGGTCTCAGTAATATGTAAATATGTATCACTCAAATGGTGCGACATCACTATAGCGCGAGAACGGTAGTGAGTTGTCAAAAAACATCAAAAGAAGATGTGATCACCACCATTCAAAACTAGGAGATCAAAAGATGTTAATTACAAATGGTTTCAGTGTATAGTATTTAAAACAAGCCTATCTACATAAGGTGTGGGGGTGGTGGGGGGGTTGTTTTAGTAACAGTATAAATGCTTCAGTGACAAAAAACGCTCATGTTTGCCTTGGACAAACTAAAGCTTGACTCATATTAGTAATATTAATTATTTACATTACAGCATTTTTGCAGACACCCTCATTCATAGTGATTTACATTTTTATCTCGTTACACATATGAGCAGTTGAGAGTTAAGGGCCTTGCTCAAGGGCCCAAAGGTGGCAGCTTGGTGGTACGGGGGTTTTAACCTGGGACCTTCGGATCAGGAGTCCAACACTTTAACCACTGAGATACTCCTACCCCAAATGGCACTGATATACTGGCATGTGTTTATAGATGCCAATATTTTTTTTTTGTATTTAAATGAGCATCTAAACTATTTGGAACAATATGCTGAAAATGACAAAAACTCATTTCCGCCCTCTGGTGACGAAACTGAGTAAAATCAACCGAGAAATCACTCACTCACTCACCATCTATACCGCTTAATCCTGTATTCAGGGTCACGGGGGCCTGGAGCCTATCCCAGGAGACTTAGGGCACATGGCAGGGTACACCCTGGACAGGGTGCCAATCCATCGCAGGGCACAGACACACACACATACACTCACTCATTCACAAACTACGGGCAATTTTTTTTTTTTTTGGGAACGCCAATTAGCCTAACCTACATGTCTTTGGACTGTGGGAGGAAACCAGAGTACCCGGAGGAAACCCACCAAGCACAGGGAGAACATGCAAACTCCATGCAGAGACGGGAATCGAGCCTGGCCAGGGATCGAACCCGGACCCTGGCGGTGCAAGGCGACAGTGCTAACCACTACACCACCGTGCCGCCACCGAGAAATCGAATATAATAATAATAATAATAATAATACACATTATTACTTAAGTATAATTTATTTAAATATAATTTTCATTAAAAAAAATAATTACAACAACAACATCAACAACAACAACAACAACAACAATAATAATAGGTTGACAAATGAGGATAATAAAAGCAAAAGACATATTTGACCAATTATAAATAAAAAAAATAAAAAATTAGCTAATTTTAATACATGAAAAATATTTCACGCACAGAATTTCAGATGCTTGTGACTTTAATGACCTGTTGTCAGGTTCATTGGATGAGAAGATCTCAGAGCAGGAGAAACAAACATCTTCCTAAACAAAACCCATGCATCGATCCTAAAAGCCAAACATTTAGCCTGATTAATGTGTTGGATGATTTGACAGAATTCTGGCAGCAGCTTTCTGAACCCTGTAAAAGACTAACGAATTAGTAGCAAGCCTCAGGCCAGATAAAGGAGCACTGCAGTAATCAGTGACCTCCAGAGCTTGGAGATATCGCCAAGATATCATGTGTGTGTGTTTTAGTTGCAAAAAGGAGGTCACTTGAAATATGACTTCTTGATACTTGACATAATGTGTTATTCTCAGACAGGAAGTCTACATAAACAAGCGGATCTTTCTTTTAGTTCTAGAATGTTCTGAGAGTTCCAATCATTAATGTCAGCATAAACATAGCATGCATTTAAGGTAAGCAAGGAAATCTGAAACCTATTATCATACATCAACATTTTAATAATTAAAAAGCTGCTATATCATACTTCTTAATCTGCGATTGAAATAGAATAATTACTTCAACTGAAATTTAATATAATCCTATTAGCAAAACCAAGTTTAATCCATTTTCTTTTAAGCCATTGAACACAGATAATGTCTTACATTTAATGGCATTGTGTAAATTATTTACAGTTTGTATATATTTTTTAACATTGTTTTATAATAAAAGAAGAACCAAGCACTCTTTATTAAGTCTCTGTATTCAAAGTGTCACGAAGCGTCGGACACGACTGAACGAACAACTAACTGTTTCGAAGTAATAAAACAGTAACACTTCCAGTCCAGTCCGTCAGGGGGCAGTAGAGAATATATGCCGTTGTTACGCGCCGGAAGGGAAAAAAAAATCAACAGAAAAAGAAAAGTCGCTCGCTGGCTAAACTCGCAGAAAAAAAGTTCCGTGTGAAGTTTTTGTTCGTGTGAATTCGTGAGAAGGATTTTAATATTTTATAGATTTTTTTTCCTTCACGCACGGTTACGTAGGAAACCTCATGGCGTGAATGTGAATATCGGCATAGAAACGCACAAAAAACAACAGTAAGTATGAAATTACTACTTTATCAGTGGTTATAGTTTATAGCGATAGTGTTTTAGCCTACCCGTATTCTGAATGATCCCGCCTACTGTGCTGTGGTAGGCTGAGCGTTGTCATTCTTGCTGATTATTGGTGCACTGCGTGTAAGAGTGAATTTAGCAGCCAATCCTAGCGCAGAGTTGCGGAAGTAATTGGAATAAGGGTATCTTTTAAAAAAATAACGCCCGTCGTTGTCTCTTTAATTCTAGCTAGCGTTTGGGGTAACGGTATTATTTAACGAGGTTATGTTTATATCGTACAGTAAGTATATTACAATTCTATTTCGTCGAATTAATTAAAAGTAAACGTTTATGAGTTAAACGTTAAAAGAGCCTGTGCACTTCCTGTGGGTCTGATAAAACGGTGTCTCGGGTTTTCTTTAAATCTGTCCGGATTAGAGCTAAACCTACAAGATTCACTTAATATCTATTGATCACTGTATTGGAACCCAATGTAATAGATAATGTCAACCGTTCAATTCCAGAAATTAGGTTACATTAGATTCGACTTTATTTATTTTATGTAATATTATACTTGCATCGTATCAGTTTGCACATAACCAGAAGTGCAATCCTTTCCTATTGACAATAAATAACATTGTGGTAAATGAGGTTATAGTTAATATGTGCAGAAGTGAGAGTGATTAATGTGTGAATAAGGGTAGGGTATATATGGTAATATACAGGGGTTGGACAATGAAACTGAAACACTGGCCAGTTTAATGTTGGAGGTTTCATGGCTAAATTTTGCCCAGCCTGGTAGCCAGTCTTCATAGATTGTACATTCCACCAGTAAGAGCAGAGTGTGAAGGTTTAATTAGCAGAGTAATAGCACAGTTTTGCTTAAAATATTGCAATGCACACAACCTTATGGGTGACCTATCCGAGTTTAAAAGAGGACAAATTGTTGGTGCGCGTCTCGCTGGTGCGTCTGTGACGAAGACAGAAAGTCTTTGTGATGTATCAAGAGCCACGGTATCCAGGGTAATGTCAGCATACCACCAAGAAGGACGAACCACATGCAACAGGAGTAACTGTGGATGCATGAGGAAGCTGTCTGAAAGGGATGTCCGGTGCTAACCCGGATTGTATCCAAAGAACATAAAACCACAGCTGCCCAATTAAATGTGCACCTCAACTCTTCTGTTTCCACCAAACCTGCTCCACAAGGTCAATGTACATGGCCAGGCTGCTAGAGCCAAACCTATGGTCACCAAAATCTTGGGCTGTGGACAATGTGAAACATGTATTGTTCTCTGATGAGTCCACCTTCACTGTCTTTCCCACATCTGGGAGAGTTATGGTGTGCAGAATCCCTAAAGAAGCGTACCACCCAGACTGTTGCATGCCCAGAGTGAAGCATGGATGTGGTTCAGTGATGGTTTGGGCTGCGATATTATGTGCAGCCAATGGTTCAAACATTGTATCCTGAAGGTGGTGCCATGTATCAGGATGATAATGCACCAATACACACATCAAGGGTGGTGACAGAGTGGTTCGATGAACATGAAAGTGAAGTTGAACATCTCCCATGGCCTGCACAGTCACCATATCTAAATATTATTGAACCACTTTTGGATGTTTTGGAGGAGCGAGTCAGGAAACTTATTCCTCCACCAGCACTACGTGACCTGGCCACTATTCTGCAAGAAGAATGGCTCTAAATCCCTCTGGCCACTGTGTAGCATTTGTATCTGTCATTCCAAAACGAATTGATGTTATATTGGCTGCAAAAGGAGGACCTACACTATACTAATGAATTATTGTGGTCTAAAACCAGGCGTTTCCGTTTCATTCTCCAACCCCTGTACATGGGAATTGGTGGCTCAGTGGTAGGTTTTTCGCCTGCCATGCAGAAGGCCCAGCCAGTGCTCAAACTCCAGCCACTGGATTCGATTGTCCGCTGTGGCGAACCCTCTGGGCGGAGCTGAAAGACCTCAGATTCAGATATCGGGTTCACAAAATGAAAAAGACATCAGGTTTTTGTTCAAAGTGTTTATAAGCACTTTACTAATCTGATCAAATTATGTTCAATAATCTAAGTAAACTGATCAAAATGTTTATAACAACTCCTTGAGTAATCTGATCAAATTGTTTGCAAACGCTTAGTAATCTGAATAAAGAACTACAGTAATCAGAGAAAGCCTGATCAAAGTGTTTACAGTGTTAGTCTTCCAGTGGTAGGATTATCACCTGCCATGGAGAAGGCCTGGGTTCGATTCCCAGCCGACACCTCAAACCCAGCCACTGGATTCAGGGCATCATTAGTGCTGGTCCCAAGCCCAGAAGGGAGGGTGTAAAACCTGCGCAGAGTTGTACTCTGCTCTGGCGACCCCTTGATGTGAGAGGCCAAAAAGAACGTTTATGAAGAATATTTATACTCACTTTAGAGACCTTAAAATATTTTAAGAAGTTCAGAAATCTGATTAAAGTGTTTATGCATCCTTCAGTGATCTATGTATATGAGTCACAGAGATATCAGATTAATTTCAGTCAGATGGCTAATGAAGCATGGCGGCTAAAGCAGACAAAATCTCACTGGAGTAAACTAACTAGTGTGTTGCTAATTACACAGGATTCAAAATTCAGCACCAGAAGTTTAATATTAAATATTTAAATAAACATCTGTGAGGTCATTTAATTGGGTTATTAAGAAATAAGTGCTATATGATGGAGGTTTTTATGTAATGATTATGGAAGGAGTCTCTCGTTTTTGACTTGATTTGGACGTACAAAAATGATGCACAATAATGGATATGTGGAGAGTGGACGGGGAATGTATTTAAACACGGTGTGTTCTGGTCTGTTAGACTCCTATATGAGCAGGGGCATTCATATAATCCAGCTGCAGTGCTGTTATAGAGAAGAGAATGAATCAAGACCTTCTGGTCGGAATAAAGACCCTCGGCAGCTCTGTGATGTAATAAAACACTTTGTATATTTGGTTTAATTGCTCTATAATAAAAAAAAAATAATAATAATATTTCAAACCCCTAACATTGGCCTGGTGTTATATTCCAACATATTAGTAGTTTACATAGCCATGCTGCTTTTCTCTAATAGACACAGGGTAAAGGAAGTGTGTAATCCTCTCACAGGAAGTCGTTTCCTCTGCGTCATTCCTGCTCCTAAAGGTCGATTGTGTGCTTTATGTTGCACACCCCTGCCCATCTGGTGTGTAGCTACCACACACCACTGATTTGTGAGAGAGAGTAATTAAGAGTTTTTTTGTCTTATTATCCTGTAGTGATGTTTAAGGTCGAAACAGAGCGACCACTAGGGGGCAGCAAACAGCTGCCAACCACTTACTGTAATTAAGCTTCTTACTACATTTTTTTTTAATTGGAAAGGATAGCTTCTTCCAATGTTCCAATGTTAAAATTTTGTAATTGTCTAATTAAAGAGCATATAATTGTATGTTTTTTTATTTATATATATTCCAGTCATGGTGTTCTCTTATTATTCATTAATTATCACAGTTAAAGGCATATAATAATAGTTTTTTCTTAAATTAATTTTAATTCAAATTCTAACTATTCACAGAATAAAAAATCTTTTTGTTCATTCAAAACATTTTCGCCCCTAGTGTACACCCGTCTCCACCCAGCAAGAGCCTGAGGGTCTGTAACCATGGCGAAGCAGTTCACCATCGATGATGCCTTCTCATTGGAGGGGGTGGATGAAGGGGCGGGGCCAGATGAAGAGTTGGATGGATGGAAAGATAGAGAGAGAGAGCGTGATGGAGAGATGACGTTCGGCCCCCTGACTTTCTCCAAACCGCAGAGTCTTCCATCGTCCTCCACAGGAACGATGGATCACAGCAACCTCAAATACCAGGCCAGGATTCACTCGCGTAGTTCATTTCACACTCGGGCGAATTACATTAAGACTTTTTCTTAAAAAATATGTCTAAAAAAAAAAAAATGTTTTAGACTGATAATTCAGTAGTCATAATCCATCACACAAGTTTTCAATTAAATGTAGAAATGAATTCTAAACATTTTTTGTAATTAACTTTGTTTGGATAATTATGGTTGTATTTTGTTCTAAAATAATATTGTAAATATTTCAACCGTTGACTATTACAAACTCAAATATTTAAACTTATTCCCTGAACCCCAAGTATTTTATATATACTTGGGGTTCAGGGAATAAGTTTAAATATTTGAGTTTGTAATGTATTTTTAAATTATATATTTGTATTTACTTTACAGAACTTGGAGAATGAGGAGGTTTTGGGGAGTCCAGTAAACTCCACCTTCAATAACCTTTTTAAAATCAGGTCAGACTTTCAGTTCCTTTCTTATGCTGAGCGCGTGTGTGTACCTTTTCATGTAAAAAAAATAAATAAATAAAAATAAAAAGATTTAGTGAAACTTGTAATAAATGTTAATATCACAATGTTTGCCAAAACCTTTATTGTATTGATTGAATGATTAAATCCATATTTCTAAACTCATATTCATGCTCTAAAGTGTATCTTTTGTTTGTGTCTCTGTGTGTGTTACAGTGATCCAGCTACACTCTCCTACTGCAGCTCTCAGTGGTCTTTCAGCACACTCAGCTCTGTTACACAACTCTCTGCACACTGCTGCGGGTAAACGCACACACACACACACACACACACACACACACACACACACACACACTAAGGGATTGAACAGCAAGATACTCTGAAGGAAAGCCTGCTCTGTGACCCCTCGGGGTATCTGAAACCGCTTTAATAAAAAATATATATAAAAATTAATTAAACAAAACTGTTAAAGTAAACAAACCTGGAAATTGAAGTGATTGATGATGTCACTGAGCTGTACCTTCGGGTTCACACACTGACTGTTGTTGACAAGGCGTCTGCCAGGCTCTCTTACCCTGCTGGTTGATAAGCCACTCACTCACCCACTCTATTAGTCATTTAACTTGATATCTGTTTTTGTTTTGTGTTCCCAGATGGACGTCTCATCCTTTAATAAAAAAGAACAGGAGAGTGGTGCTTGCCTCATTCCTTCTCCTCATCACTGGAGTCGGTATGTTTTATTAAACACTGCATTTGAAGACATCTTTTTTTTTTTTTTTTTCTAAGTCCATTGTGGGAAGAGAAACCAGAAAAACGATTACAAAACCAGTTCTGCTTTGTGGACTTGTTGGCACTTTGTTTAATTTGTTGCCTGGTCATGAATTTCTTACACCCACACAGAGTAGTTTGCCTAATCTGCTTACTGAACGCTACAGATCTCTGTCTCTTCTTTGTATCCTCAGCCCTGATTTTTACAGGCATTGTCCTCGAGTTAAACCCACACGCAGGTGAGATTTATCAGCAGAACTCAGTCCTGAAATTGTTGTGTAGCTAAAACATCTAAGTAGAGCACTACATTTAACTCAGCAGACAACTAAGACACACTTTAATAGCAGAATGGTGATGTGTGCTACTGTATGTTTAACAGTTCTTCTCTGTTTCTTCACAGAGGTTTCAAGTGCGATTTTCTTTGTCTCGGGATTCCTTCTCTTCATTCCTGGGGGTATGTTTTTGTACATTATTAAATATTGAACAGAAAACATGGGGGGGGAAAAATACGGAGAAGCATTAAGTCAGAGAAACTTTAGTATTTCACGTTTGTCAATGAAACTGTTTCTGGTATCTATCTTCGTTTTTGATGTTGTATGGTAATAGATAACCATATATAGTTGGATTCATAGATAACATGAATCATTTATGTTTGTTGTTACTATAGAAATGGGGATGTTATTTAAAATGAATAAATAACTTCTGACCAATCATAATCCAGAATCTTTCTTCCCTCACAGTTTACCACGTCATCTACATAAGCTGTGCTGTTAGAGGGCGAAGAGGATTCAAGTTCTTTTACCTGCCGTACTTTGAGAAGTAGTCTCTCTCTCTCTGTTTAGATTTGTCCGAAGCCTTTCCTTTTTTCCTCCAATCACAAAATACTGAAATGAGATGAAGCTCTAGAGGCAACGCTTTACAACTAAATTCCCTTAATTAAAATTAGTTAAAGATGCATGACTGAACAGTAATACACCATTAATAAGATTAAAGTAATTAACGCTTGTATTAACACCATTGTTTATTTTTTCATGAGAAGTTTGTGCTGGTTTTTCTGTAGGAATCATAACTTTTAATTCCGCTCAGCTCCAAAATGTATAATTTACATAGTGTAGATTTAGCTCGAATAATTGACGGAATATGCAACAAATAAAACACTGTTTTGGATTGTTATGGGAAAATACTCAACATCTGGGAGTGTGGTGCAGTTTGAAGCCGAGTTATTATAACCAGCCTGAAAAGAAAAAAAAAAAACAGCACACCCTCAGTGTTTTATTAATTCCCCCTATTCTACAGCAATTTATTAATTATTCAATGTTTTTATTTATTAATCAATTATAATTTTAATCCGGTTATAGTTATGATTAATGTCCAAGATACAAGTTCCAAGGTGTTACTTACATTATAGCAGCTGTAACCAGTCATCCAGTAACCAGCCTGTTTAGTTTTTTTCTCGCTCTTTTTTTAAATTATTATTAAAAGGGGAAAAACACAGCTTGATTATTATAAATGTAAGAATTGAATATTTGAACAATCATTTAGCACAAGTGTTCATTACTTTAATGAAACATTAATTCTGGTTTAATAATGTTCCCTAATTTGATGAATAATGTTTGTGAACCTAAATGTAAAGCGTTCCTGATGTCTTTGTGCAATCATGATGTTAAATCCTGTGAAAAGTTTTCTCATTTCAGGACGTAATCTCATATCTTGTATCCGAGTAGCTTTACTTTGCACATTACAGATCATAGATCCAGTTTCAGGAGATATCATACAGCGACTGAGTTGTATCACACTTCACTTTACTGAAACCTTTTAAAAGTTTTTTAGATTTTGTAGTTTATTAGATGTTTAGTTTTTAACTTTTTTTTTTTTTTTTACCCTAAAGCAATGGCATTGACTACATTTCTCTTGTAGGAGCCGTTCAGGGGGAAAAAAGTAAGCTTTGTCGTGAAAAGATGGGTGTAAATTTAGAAAATATATTGATGACAAGCCTTGTCAGAAATCTTGAATGAAGTGATGAAGTACCAAGTTTCCTTTCCCTGCACTGTTTTTAATCTTTAATGAACTAATACCACTACTAACACTTTGTACCACTCAGTGAAATTCCAGCATATCTGCATGGAAGAGTTATTTTATTCTGTGTGTGTGTGTGTGTGTTTTTTTTAAATCATTGTGACACTACAATAAAACATTTTTTTAAATAATTTGCCTTTGAATAGACTATAATTGTGGTGTGCAGCTTTTAAGATCATAAAGCAGTAGGGGTGTCTGTATAACTTTAAAATACAGTTCAAAATTGGAGCGTTATAACGCAGAAGCTGAGTAGGTACGTTTAGTAAAATGCGATCATTAGATTTGGATTACTTCAGCGTTGTACTGTGACCACAGTAATGTGTATTGCAAAAATTTGGGGGAAAAATTCAAACGTTGCGACAAATGCAGACTGAGTCATGGTCAAAAATTGCATGAAAGTGCACAGATAAAGTATGATGTTGCCCTAGGTTCCCCTTTTATGCATTAATTGTGATAAAGTACCATCAAGGGTGCCCCTTTGGTAGATAAATGTGATGAAGTGCCCCCAGGGAACATTAATTGTGATAGAGTACTCTGTAGGATACCCATTAGTGATGAGAGGTTTGGATAATTTTAGTGACTCGGTTGAGTCATTTAGTTCATTTCGTTCTTTTGATCAGAAACAGACCCCCGACAAGTCTATGTACAGTCGTGGCCAAAAGTTTTGAGAATTACATAAATATTGGAAAATTGCTGCTTAAGTTTTTATAATAGCAATTTGCATATACTCCAGAATGTTATGAAGAGTGATCAGATGAATTGCATAGTCCTTCATTGCCATGAAAATTTACTTAATCCCGAAAAAAACTTTCCACTGCATTTCATTGCTGTCATTAAAGGACCTGTTGAGATCATTTCAGTAATCGTCTTGTTAACTCAGGTGAGAATGTTGATGAGCACAAGGCTGGAGATCATTATGTCAGGCTGATTGGGTTAGAATGGCAGACTTGACATGTTAAAAGGAGGGTGATGCTTGAAATCATTGTTCTTTCATTGTTAACCATGGTGACCTGCAAAGAAACGCGTGCAGCCATCATTGCGTTGCATAAAAATGGCTTCACAGGCAAGGATATTGTGGCTACTAAGATTGCACCTAAATCAACAATTTATAGGATCATCAAGAACTTCAAGGAAAGGCGTTCAATTCTTGTTAAGAAGGCTTCAGGGCGTCCAAGAAAGTCCAGCATGCGCCAGGATCGTCTCCTAAAGAGGATTCAGCTGCTGGATCGGAGTGCCACCAGTGCAGAGCTTGCTCAGGAATGGCAGCAGGCAGGTGTGAGCGCATCTGCACGCACAGTGAGGCCAAGCCTTTTGTAAGATCTTCTCTCCAAAAAAAAAACATCAGGGACAGATTGATCTTCTGCAAAAAGTATGGCGAATGGACTGCTGAGGACTGGGGCAAAGTCATATTCTCGGATGAAGCATCTTTCCGATTGTTTGGGGCATCTGGAAAAAGGCTTGTCCGGAGAAGAAAAGGTGAGCGCTACCATCAGTCCTGTGTCATGCCAACAGTAAAGCATCCTGAGACCATTCATGTGTGGGGTTGCTTCTCATCCAAGGGAGTGGACTCACTCACAATTTTGCCCAAAAACACAGCCATGAATAAAGAATGGTACCAAAACACCCTACAACAGCAACTTCTTCCAACAATCCAACAACAGTTTGGTGAAGAACAATGCATTTTCCAGCACGATGGAGCACTGTGCCATAAGGCAAAAGTGATAACTAAGTGGCTCGGGGACCAAAACGTTGAAATTTTGGGTCCATGGCCTGGAAACTCCCCAGATCTGAATCCCATTGAGAACTTGTGGTCAATCCCCAAGAGGCGGGTGGACAAACAAAAACCCACTAATTCTGACAAACTCCAAGAAGTGATTATGAAGGAATGGGTTGCTATCAGTCAGGATTTGACCCAGAAGTTGATTGAGAGCAGCCCAGTCGTATTGCAGAGGTCCTGAAAAAGAAGAGCCAACACTGCAAATACTGACTCTTTGCATAAATGTCATGTAATTGTCGATAAAAGCTAAACTGCTGCTAAACTGCTTTTAGATCTTTCAGTACATCACAGAAACAACTGAAACAAAGATCTAAAAGCAGTTTAGCAGCAAACTTTGTGAAAACTAATATTTGTGTCATTCTCAAAATTTTTGGCCCTGACTGTACACAAATTTTGGCTAGAGTTGCAGTAATATAAATATTACAATGCAGCTGAGGACACATTATTATAAACAGAATGAGAAGCTCACCTCTCATATCTTCTGGTCCGAATCATTTGTTCTTTTGTCATGTGACTCTCATAGACGCTATGCAGTGCATTACACAGGAAACAGAATTGAACGGTTCTCATCATGAGTCTTCTAGTCCGAGTCCTTCGTTCTTTTTGATCTATTGCACTCCATAGCGTTTATGGGAGTCACGTGACAAAAGTACGAAAGACTCGGACTAGAAGACTGCCCCGCACTAAGTGTCTGCCTGTGGATACAGGTTATTTCAGTATATTAAGACTAGTATGATTAACAAGACTTTCTAGGAGCAAAATACCTTATTTGTTGGATCAAATCTGAAATGCTGTCCTCCAATTCCTTTAATGGCCCAAACATGCAGAAATGTCTTGGAGTGAGGTTAGGACTGTATGGGGGATGTGGCAGTAACACCCAGCATAGTTCCTGTATTGTGCAAGAGGTGTTGGTGAATGATTGATTGTACTTTTTCCAGAGTCAAATGCGTCTCTGCTGCAAGTTTGTGATTAAATTAGGTGTTGATTTTCAAAGATCAGGTGTTTCAAGTGCTGAATCTTCGCAGGAACGACTTCAATGGGCTCCGAGCCACCTGTCAATCACTTTTACGCCTTCAATCATGGGCCTTTTGTTGTTTCTGAGCTCACTTATAGGTTCTAACTGTTATTGCGTTATAGTTGCGTTGTCCTTCAGGTCATTTCCTCAGCAAGCCATTTTTTGCCATCTAACCAAAAAATCATAAAGAGTTTAAAAAAATTACACCATATTAACTTTAGACGCACGTGTTCCTGTGAACAAACTGTTAAACGAAATGTATGAGCATAATAATATACTGTAGACCTGCACTATTGTCAGGGCTGCTTTTATAGTAAATTAATCAACACCTTCTGACGAATCACAGTCCAGGCTTCAACCATAGTCGGGTATAAACGGGTCCTAGCCTCCGGTGTGTTTTAGTAAAAATGATGCAATACACTTTCCTGATGAAGGATACTCCATAAATGTTCTTTGTTCGGCCCACAGTTTTACTCTGTGATAAAGCAGTTCTTTAAGCACACAGGAGATAATTCTTGTAGATCATGTTAGGTTTAACTTGCTTTCTATTACCTTTTTTATAATGTTTTTTGTTGATTGTCGTTGGGCTTGGTAACACTGCCGACCGGTTCCTCATGAGATCATGTGTATGCTTAGAGATTCTGCTTAAACCTGTCTGTGATTGGGAGATAGTGTTGTAAGGCTGTACGTAGAACCTTTAAATGTTACTTGAGATGACACATTATGACCTGCAAATCCGTCCTGTCCATCCTCTATTCAGGCCAATAAACGAAGGTGACTTTTTTTTTTTCACTGTTGTTGATTTATCAATATGGGTGAAATTGCTAGGTGACGTCTGTAATAAATAAATACATCTAATGCTACCTATGCATTTGTGTAGTGATAGAAGTGCGCACGGCTTCCAGGTGGTATCATTTATTATACTACAGGTAGAAATTAGTATGATGGTTTCTGGTTTGATCGTGGGCTCAGCTCATGTGGAGTTTTAGATCTTTCCTAATGTCCATGTGGGTTTCACTCGGGTTCTCTCCGACGTCCTTCCATCTACCAAAAAGTATGCCAGTAGGTAAAGTGTACAAATTAAATTGAGCATGAGCTTGAGTGTGTGACTGTGTGTGTGAGATGTCTTGTGACTTCACTATTTATTGTGCCAGGACATTCAGTGGAACAGTGCTGTGATTTGTTCAGGAATTGAGTTAGACACCCAGTTAGACACGTTGTTTTTACATTATTTATTTATTTTTCATTTATTTCTAAATTCTTCTCTCAAATTTTACAAATATCTATAAACTCCCCTCGATAATAAACCCTAATGTAAAAAATCTAATCATTTACAATTCACGTATACATACTCCAAGATCACTGAAGGTTTCAAAATCTTGTAATGACCGAACTTCTTTTGCGTAACAGTTTAGTGTTTCTCAGCGCTGAACACAACGGATTAAAGCCAACGCTAAGTGTGTGTGTGTATGCACGTGCAGGAGAAAAAAAACCCCCACCAAACCAAACTGTGTATTAGAGGAGAACTCAGGAGCTACAGGGATCACACCAATACATCTGCTTCATCAACATCTAATAAAATAATAAGCAACGTTTAACATGGTTCTAATGCAAATACACGGCTATAAAGGTGATCAGGTGTAAAACGTTTTCCAGTCTAGGCTTCCTATAAGAATCTCCAAGACGTGGAGGTGAAGTGACTGCTCCTGACTTTTTTTGTTGTTGTTGTTGTTGTTGTCGTTCTGATTGCGGTCTGTATAGTTAAACCCAACGCCCATAACACACCTGTTTTCCTGAAATATTGCACTGTGTATTCCAATATATTTTTCATACTCTGTTTTTAAAGCAGTTACAAGCTCTGGAAGCAGCTGAGTTGGTGTTAACTCTATTTGTAAAGTACTCACAAATATCTATTATGCAAAAATCGATAGGGAGGAAACGGATCGTGCGACAGCACATTAAAAGACTTGAACCCTTTTATTATTGAGAATTTATTCATACTGAGAAATAATTGCATTTTCTTTAAACCAGGTATATATAAAATGTTTTAATGCAGTTGGTTAGCAAGCCTATATATCATGAATCATAAAAAGCTCTTCAAGTACTGGGATAGGATATTGTTGAGCCTTCGCCCATGTCTACAGATGGGGACTAAAGTTATGATTGAGGAACTGAAGACATAATAATAATAATAATGTAACAAACCCTGAAACAAGCATTAACTGCATTTCAGGTTTAAGGAGAATAAAACTAGTGTTTTTTCTCAGTTTATAATTATGATAGGCATTAATATTATCTGAAAAGTTGACCCTGCTGTTTTCCAGTGTAGTTTTTTTTTTTTTTTTTTTTTTGAACGATTCTGGCTGAACATTTTCACTGGCTTCCGTAACAACTGCATTTAACTCAGGCTAGCTATGCACGTGTCTAATAATAGCTTCGTCAAATATTCACTGTTAGAAATGATTTCATGTTCATGAAGTCAAAATATTCTCCATTGCCCTCTTTCTGACCCCACGACCCACCACAAAGGGCTTGACGTCTGTTCTGTACGATCCCGTTCACTGACTACACCCTGTCTCACGGTGTGCTGTGAGAACTATAGGAGGATGACGTATTGGACGAGGGTTTGTAGGCTGCTACCGTTATCACTTAAAGGGGGACGCAGCAACGCTGGAGACTGATATTTGATATTACTATATACTGTCATTGGGCACAAACACACCCAGCTGCTGATTGGTTGGAAGAGTGTTGTGTGGTGCGGTCCACACCACAGTGTTTATTTCTCATTTATTAAGCCAGATTAGAAACGGACAGATAGCAAACACTAAGGAGATATTCGCTGAAGTTGACGAAGCATTGGATTAGAATCGCTAATTCCTCCTTTAGGTGTTGGTCCTACTGTACCTGTGACAGAGTTTATTCGTCTCGAGCTACATATATCCAGATGTTTTGCACATGTCCACCCTTTGCTCAACTACTGGGTCGAAACATTACATTCCAAATCATTTCCATCTTAATCGGGCCATTTGCAACGGCTGCTTTATTTGTTGTTAGTTTCACAAACCTGGTATACCAAATCGTATGAAAAACTTGTGGCTAACACCTGGAGATCTCCAGCTCCACCTAATGTACACATCTTTTTAAAGTTCGAGAAAAGTAGGGTGCACAATAAGAGCTTTATCCTTTCCTCCCATTCTCGCTTAACCAACTGGCCGGCCATATCCGTGGCCATTAACCTTACCCTCTTGCCTCGTACTGTAAATACACACAAGTGGGCGGGGCTTACAGGTGTCATGCTTTATTATTAACACCTGAGCAAACCATTCCAAATAACACACAAAACTCCTATGGAAAATGCGACATGGTTGCCAGGTCTGGTAAAATAACACAATGAGATCAAACGTTACAGTATATCATGGCAGTGTAATATCGTGTAGAGGCGATTGATTCGTCATCATATATCGCACAATCCTTCTCAAGTACAAGCTTTTACTTTGCTCCAAAAGAACCGTGCACTTAAATGCATGTAGTTTATTAATATTAATCTATTAAATCTCTCATAGACTATTCTATTACCGGGCGAGGTGGCGCAGTGATCGGGGCAGCAGTTCTCTCAATCTTTTCCCCCTGCTTTCTTCACCATTTTTCATTTCGTCACCTCTTCTAAGTTTCAGTCTGTTTACACACCAGGGTTTATTTATTAGTAATTATACGCACTACGCCTTATAAATGTGCTGCCATTTCACTACGGTTCATTTTTCATGCGCTTTATGATGTTTGTACTGCACTGTACCATGTTAACACCGACTCAGTGCTTCCGCTTGTATCCGCAACATTCCCATCTCACTGTCCGGCCATGTCGCACTCATGCGCTCCTCTGTTCACCTCCCTTATATCTACGCATTCTTATTTTGTCTCGTTAAAAATTTTAAATGTTAAAACTTTCAGTAAACTATGGACTCTCTGCTGTAATTGGTGAAGTTCTATCGAATCTATCCGTCGATCATTTGTTTGTTAACACCTGGTCTGTCTTGGTTTACACCATCGACTTTAGCATTAGCAATATAGCATTTCTTATAAAAAACCTTTCTAGGATTCTATGACACAATCTGTGCTATTGTATTATTAACATTACTTTTACCTGAGAAATGTAAACACAACTACTAGGAACGCATCGATACCTGATTCACTTTGTTTTCGGTACTTGATACTGATACCAAAATGATGAACCTACTTGGTACTGATTAAACAGGGACCATGATCATTATACAGTGTGTGTATGTCGGTTGCGTCAGTGTGCTCTTAGCGATGAACTCATTGTGGTTTGTGGGTTTACGCGGTTATGGTGTTTACAGAGGTGTGAGCTTAAAGGTTTCTTTAATAAGGTAGCACCAGAATCAGAGCTCTCCCAGTGTGTGTGTGTGTGTATGTGTGTGTTAATGCCCCACTTGTTACATCTCTTTCATTCCTCCTCAAAATGTGTCTATGTAAATGAGCTACTGCTGCGCCACACCCCCACAGAGAACAGCAAAGCTGAGCAACAAGCCAGGGGCAGGGGATCTTCTTATATGAGGTCACAATAGGTGAGGGGAATCTAACTGGCTTGTTTACACCCTGGCCAATACAACCATGGAGATGGATTTCCGTCCCCCCCCTTTTTAACGCGCACACTGTCTACTCAGCCATGTCTAAAATGACAAATAAGTGACTTTTGCATTATAGGTGCCCTTTAAATGCGATAAGTAATTGATATTTCGGGTTAAACTGTACAGCACATTTTGGAGGCGTCACACCATTTCCTGTCGGTTGTTCATTAGCGAAACATCGTACCATAGGATTATGTCACAAATGATGAACAAGTGTAACGGACAACGATATTGGAGCATATTTTCTGAGTAATTCAGGACCGATACCTGGTATCAGGGTCGGTATCGATGCATCCCTACTCGCTACTCTGAAAGCTGGTTTTGATGACCTATTCCAAAAAGATCTATGCTCCTGTAATTAAATACTTGACTTTGTGTGTAATCAACCGTGGATACAGTAAGTCTATGAGGTAATTTCAGGATTTTTTTTTTTCTTTCTTTCTTCCTTTCTTTTTTTAAACATGTACTGTTTAGCTGAGGTATGTCTTTGGTTCAGGCCATGCAAAATTAAATAGCTTGATCTTTATTCTTAGACCAGGTTTTCTGCATTAACGGAAAAATGAACAAAAAAATACTGTAGTGTTGAATAGGTATGTGATGATAATATCATACCCGGCATCTCGATTTATCGCCAGAAGACGCGATCGTGAATTTTGGTATATTTATCTTTAGTTAAATTCAAGTGTGTTAACAAGTGTTGGACAGCTAAAACGTTCTAATCCTAACAGGACTATAGAAATACTAGATTTTGAGGAAACATGTTCAAGTTAAAGTATTTTAGGATTAAAAATAATCCGCTCCGAAATTATCCTAGCTGCTAACTAACTCGAGAGACACGACTTTAATTTTATTGCTAAATAAGTATAAGTGTAGCTTTTTTTTTTTTTTTTTTTTTAACTTTGCATGGCCTTACATTCAGATAAAAGTTACTCCTTACACGCTTTCCGGGATTGAAAATAGCACCAGGAAAAGAAATAAAGGAAAAAAAAAATAAAAATAACATTTCACTGCACCTCTCCATGGACAGCGATGAAAAGAAAAACAAACAAACAAACAAACAAAAAAAAAAGACATGCAGCAGAGCAGCTGTTCAGCGCCGAATCCGTCTTCTACGTCTTTTTGGAGGAAAGGTCCATGGCCTTCATAATGACACTGGCGCGAGCCGTGGAGCTGGTGCTGAGGTCGAAGGTGAGGGCGGGGATGAAGGGACGCCAGGGCTCTATGTCGTAGCTGATCATGGGCGAATCCTCTCGGCAGCTCGTCACCCAAAAGTTTGTCTTTTCTGCCAGTAACGAGTGTGTTCTTTCCAGGAGGCTGGGTGCTATCCTGAGCACAGAGGAGCAAGACTTTCTCGAACTGACGGACAAGTCCTGAGGCTGGAGCTGGGAAAAGAAAAGTACAGATTATTTAATGTTCCATCGTGTTTAGAGATCAGAGTTCATATCCCCAGGGACTGCTTTCATTTTTATCAGCTAATTATTCGACGCGCGATAAATTTCGTTATTTGCCGTTCTCACTGTTTGAACATACCTGGGACGTTAAATAAGCTAATTAATGCGCGATTTAAAGAGGGGAAAACCTCAAATATGCACGGCAAGGCTACAAAACACACTTGATCACACCTGGTTCATTATTTTGCACACGCTGTTATTCACATAAACATCAAAAGTGGTGTGACAACACGACATTAAAACCAGCGATGTAGGTTCATCCGTTCAGGGACATGACGGTGTTCATTTGGTGTGCAAGACTGGCGATGTCAAAGACCACGGGTCTATTTTTTATTCGGTTTTTAACACCTGGTTTTAAATAACACACTGTGCCGCTCCAAAATTAGGAGGGGAACTAACAACTAAACCGAAAGCACATGTGGGCCGCGTCAGGAGAACTACACATTTCTACTAATACCTTTAAAGTTTGATATACAAACCTGATATACAGTGTGCATCTCTAAAGCTGAAAATATTTGAAACTAAAGCGATTCTATTCTAGCTATTATAGTTATGTGTTTAAAAAATATAGTAATACATTTAAAGAAACCATAAAAAATTAAAAGAGATAATAAATAAAAAAATCTAAAACTACTACTACTAATAATAATAAGCCTTAAAAATGCTTAAAGCTAAAATGGAAAAGGAATTCGTATAATCTAAAACTCCAAATTGTACAAAAATACATCAAAGATGAAAATATATTTAAAAAGCTATAAAAATGTAAAACTCAAACAGAAAGAAGACAAATAATACACTATTAAAATGACAAAAAACAAACAAACAAACAAAAAAAATCACCCCCCCTTTTTCCTTGTGCACTTTTATAGATAAGATTTTTATACATGTATTTATAGTTATATAAATCTGTTGTAATTGGAGTTTAAGACGGGTACAGTATACGAGTCTGATGAATGATGAAGCAGGTGAATGATGCAGGTGTTGGTTGTCGGCTGTGTATAAAAGCTGAAGCCTGGACTGTTCAGGGTTGAGTGCAGTGTTAGAGTTTACACACCTCTGAGTCTTCCTCGCTGTGCGTGCTCTCAGCCTCGCTGTCTGTTCAAGAGAAACAGCAAAAAGAGTCAAACTTAGTGTAGTGGTCCATTACTAGGCAGAGAAGTTCCACATGTCTGTGGATTACCGATTACATTTAAAGCAAAACCCAAAATTCAATGCAAACTACAAAAACAAAATTCAAAACAAGAAAAGAAACAGAAATTAAAATATTTCTAACCATGAAAAAAAAGACTTAAAACTACATAAATAATTACTAACGTCAACCAAAAACCACTAAACTGTAAATAAGATGTATATAGAAACAAACTACTATTTTTGCGATTTAAACTGCGATGTGTGAAAGTACTATTCTGTATTCAAATGTATTCATCCAAAATAAGAGCAATTAACTGGAGAAATTCTCTCATTTAAGGGAATTTTATACATCCACCGGGGGGGGGGGGGGGGGGTATATATATATTTTACACGCAGTACAGACCAAAAGTTTGTACACCCCTTCTCATTCAGCGAGTTTTCTTTATTGTGTTCTTTAGCCCAAACGCGTCTCTTCTGCTTGTTGCCTGTCCTTAGCAGTGGTTTCCTAGCAGATATTCTACCATGAAGGCCTGATTCACACAGTCTCCTCTTAACAGTTGTTCTAGAGATGTGTCTGCTGCTAGAACTCTGTGTGGCATTGACCTGCTCTCTGATCTGAGCTGCTGTTAACCTGCGATTTCTGAGGCTGGTGACTCGGATGAACTTCTCCTCCGCAGCAGAGGTGACTCTCGGTCTTCCTTTCCTGGGGCGGTCCGCATGTGAGCCAGTTTCTTTGTAGCGCTTGATGGTTTTTGTGACTGCACTTGGGGACACCTTCAAAGTTTTCCCAATTTTTCGGACTGACTGACCTTCATTTCTTAAAGTAATGATGGCCGCTCGTTTTTCTTTACTTAGCTGCTTTTTTCTTGCCATAATACAAATTCAACCTCTTTGAATGAGAAGGTGTGTCCAAACTTTTGTACTGTATTGTCCTGTGTGTATATAAATATATATAAAATCCTAAATAAGACTATTTTTATGCAATTAATTGTTCCGCACTAGTAAAAGTGTCTCTAAACATAATAGACCACACTACTACAAAGAAATGACAACAAGGCAGGAATCGAACCCAGACGCTGGAGGTGCAAGCCTAACCACTGTCTACCAATAAAACTAGAAAAACATAGAAACATAAGGAAAACACTACAAACATCACTAAACCAGGATCAGGGAAAAAAATCTCTAAACAAAAACTTACCACATGCTTAAACCTGAAATGATAAATTTTCAACCCTAAAAAATTTTTTTTTAAAATAATAAAAATGTAAACTTTATGCTATAAACCTTATATGACCGAAAACTAGAAATCTCTTTAAACATAATAAAAAGCATGCTAAAAAAATCCATCAATAAAAAAATAAACAAGCATAAATAATAGATGTATAAAAACAATAAAACAGACTAAAAGTGAAATAAAAGCTTGCTAATTCTGTTAAAATGATGGTTGTTATTCTGGGGGGGGGGGATGAGGAAGCGAGTGCTGTGAAGAGTAACCCGATGAAACCGCTTAAACAGATGGGGTGAAGCTGCTGGTGAGTGTGAGTGTTGGGACTTCCTCAGTGGCTTGGCATGAAATTGTCATTTTGCCGCACACCGAGGAAGATGAAATAGCACTGATGCCTCACTGGCGTAAAGAATCTTTAAAAAGTATCTAGCGATCTATGAATGGCGGTATTGTACTTCAACAACTTCTTTGCATTTAAACTATATGAGGTATACAGCTGTAGCACCTTCGCCCGGATAAAAACCAAACACTTCCACATCACTGACCTGTTCTTGTTCTGAATAATCCAAAAGACCTTTACTGCACTTTTCAGTTCTTCTTTCAGTTCTTTTACACAAGAAACCCAGCGACGTTTTAGCTAGCGTGCTTCAACGTTCTGTAACTGCACTTTCAAGCGTTTTATTCCTCCCTTACGCCACACCATTATGTCAGTGCACATTTGCATCACTATATCAACGATTACAGACATTTTTAAATGACTTTACGTAGCAACTTATGTGAGTGAGCTGGTGCTATGGAAACAATAATGTATTAGAACAATCTGTTTATATACAAATATTTCTCAGTTCCCATTTCTTACTTCTGATTTTGTCATTCTAAAGCACACACTAAAATAGAAACTAAACTAAAAAAAAAATAAATTAAAAAGTTTAATGAAATAACTGTAAAACATATCTGTAAATCTAAAAGCAAATATGAATGAAAAAGAGAAAACAAGATTAAACCATAAACCAAACATTTTACTGAAACATATAAAAAAAAAAAACCTACCAAAAAAAAAAAGATATTTCCGAACCTAAACACTGAACACATCTCTAACCCTAAAACACTTTATGTATATATAAAAACTAAAAAGAATTATCTTCAAACACAAATAATAAAGCTAAATAATGTCTAATTCTACAAAAATAAACCAAAATAAATAGATATCTCTAAACTAACTAACTAAATAATATATATATTTTTGTATGTGTAAACACACATACATACTGTATATATACACACACACACACACACACACACACACACACACACACACACACACACACACACATATACACACCTGGCCCTTAAAAAAAAAAAAAAAAAGCTTGAACCCATTACTTGAAGTTAAACCAAAAATGTTTATATCGTGGTTTTTAAATCTTTTTTCTGGCAGTATGTAATAAGAAATGATTTTGGGCATAAAGCAAAAGTTTTACCATGCCACAAACATCGGATGAAAAACCTGGACCTAATAACCCCTCAGAGTGAGCGTGTACAAATGGAACGTACCAATGTAACCTGATGCGGGGGAAATCTGGAGGTTGTAGGGGATCTGAGTGGAGCTGACTGCCGACTCCTCGTTCTCGGTGGTGACCTCCACCACGGCACAGATGTCAGGTAGATAGCTTATCGTCGTCTTACTTGGCGAACTGCGATCCGGTTCAGATCCGGTTGAGACCTGGCTTCGATCCGGTTCTGCAGTGAACAAACACGTCAGGACCTAATCGCATTTTGATCACAGCAAAAACAAATAACGAAAATAAAGAAAAAAGGAAAGGTGGATGCCATGTGATCCAAGAAGCTAACCTGTTAGTAAAACAGTGCTGTCTGGCAGCGTGTCTTCCTTCAACTGCAGCTCTTTCTCCGGCTCGCTGCTTTTGGCTTTCCGTCTCGGCGTAGGGCCCTACACAGAATTTAATCATGATGTAACGTGTGTGTTTCATTTCATTTTAAACACACATTCTCTAGATTTTCTTAAACTAAAATTGGGTGCGCTTACTTTCGCTTTTGCCTCGCGTTCCATCTTTTTCTTCTTTGCTAAAACACACACAATAAAGACAAGACTTGAAGTTGCAGATTTTTTTTTTAAAATACCACCTTGAGGCCGTTTTGTCAGTTTGGATCCTGTGCAGGTTTTTTTTTTTTTTATGTATAGAGAAACTCATCAAACCTTTATGCTAAGGATAAGAGAGAAAATAGGTGTTCTGGCTACCCACCTACGCAGTTACAAAAATAAATGCTGCATAGGTGAGTTGTCTTCTTGTAATGGCCAGACAATAAGGAGTTGAATTTGATACCACGGGCAGGACAGAGCCGAACACTTAATACTTAAAAAAGACTATTTCAGATATTTCAGACCATTTACAAAATGTCATCAGATCATCTGCTGGTTATGATGACAATTCCATACACATGGGGTGTTCAAGTCAAACCGGGACTTTTCATTGTGCAGTCTAGCAAGACAGTTAACATTCCCTTTATTTCTCTATATTATCCCCTGTTACACTAATGCACTTATCCCAGCGTTTCACTAGTGCTTGGATTCCATCACGATAGAAAGATTGTTCAGCACATAGCCATGATCGGGCTGCCAGCTTCACTTCACATCTGAAACGCTGGCCTCTCAGGAACCCCTTTAATGGCACAAACATGTGGAAATGGCTTGGAGCGAGGTCAGGACTGTTCGGGGGACGGGGCGTGGCAATGACTCCCAGACGAGTTCCTGTAACGTGAATGACCATGTGCAGAGTTCCCACAGATAAATGCGTCTCTTCCACAAGTTGGCGACAAATTACAATATCCGTTGATTTTCAAGGATCTGGCGTTCCACCCGCTGAGCGTTCACCGGAACGGCTGCAGTGTTCAAGCGACCTGGGCCGGGATCATCATTCACGGAGGCGCAGACGTCTTTTAAATGTTTTACTGCAGCTAAGAGTCCCATTACTCTTCTGTGCTTCAAGTCTTCTGTAAATGTCAATCGCTTTTACGACCATTGCTCATCAGAAAGTCCCAGTTTGACATGAACGCCCCTCGTAAATCTTACAGTCAGTCACTTGCTCTTAAAAATAAATATCTGACTTATATGACCGTCAGACGGACTGGCAGACATCCTGACGGAGACTTAAAAATACACACCAAGAGCGGCCAGAACTGTGTGTTCCTGTACTTCACTCCAGATGGGTAATATTAGCTGGTATACAACCACCAGCACCACTTTCACACTCCTGTAATAAACAGCGCATCAGGACACCAGCAGCCAGTCGTGACTTTTGCTGTAATAATGTGAAAAGTTTCCATATATCCTGTATATATACATGCAATATAAACAGAACTCACTTTTTCTTTCTACTTAAGACTGTTTAATGTTTAGTATATTAAAAGGTCCTATATTTTATTATCTTTTTTAACAAGTTAATGCAGGTCTCAGAGCTTCCCTAAAGTGAGCTTGTTAACGCTCCACCTGAAATACCACTCAGATAATGCATTTTTCGCTCCTTCTCTGAACGCACTGTTTCAGTGTCTTTGTACAGTAAATGAGCTGCTGCTGAGCCTCTCCCCTCTAGAAAACAACCGAGCCAAGCAACTAGCTGAGGAAGGGTCTCTGCTTATATGAGGTCACATTAGGGGGAGAATCTTTGGCTTGTTGAAAGCATGAAAATGTCCCATTTCACCAAAAGGTGAGTTTTGCATCACATGTCTCCTTTAAATTTGGTTAGCAAAAACTGATTTTTTTAACGAACCTTTCTTGGTCAAATTACAAGACGTAAAGAGGTTTTTACTCGATGGTCATTCTTCTGTAATGTGACAAAGCAGACGCAAGTGTGAATAGGCAGAGTATGAAAAGTTATCCCCAAAGGCAGCAGCTAAATCTTAAGATGACCCTCACTCACACACCTAGGGCTTCAGCGCTCAAAAAGCTCAAACTTTATTCTGCCATGATGAAAAAGCCTAAAACTATTATCACAAAAATATGAATATATTAATATTATTAAAATATTGCAAAGTTATATTTACAATATAGTAGGACAGTCTCGTTTTAGATTAACGTTTGCGAGAGGACACACAAGGAACGGAAAAGACTTAATATTTACTTGAGCATAGGCTATTCACTTGGTATTAGTTTCTAAAACAGAAAATGATTCAGATTGAACACATTAATGCCACCCAGCGCTACAGTCTGAGCTGCTGTTAGAGAAATTTTTAATTAATTAACAGCAGTTGTTTTTGACCTAAAGGGGAACATGTAAAAGGCTTATGCAAAATTCACTGTCTGATGTTTTTCTTTTGGACATTCACACATTTTCATGAACTTTCCCTTTAAAGTTACCACCGGGATCAACGTCAGTCGTGACGAGAAGGAAACAGGGGTAGCAATTTGCGTAGCTCATTCTCTGTCTCGCAGCTGTTTTATTACAGTACATGGCTCGCTAATATGGCCAGCCTAGGCTTCTTTGGTTCTTAATTAAAAAAAATATATAATAAAAAAAAACCCAGATGGCAGAATGGCTAGCTTTATATTGGTTAAAAAAAATTTTTAAATCAATAAATTGTTTAACATTTAGAATGTTGAGAACCAACAGCTGCATCCACACACAATATGCTGGTGGCTACAGGATTCCCCTTCCATTTTAGGCATACCAGAAAATAGGTGGAAAATGCCTGAAAACAGGTGGGAAAAAACAAACAAACAAATTTCCTGTTCTGATTGGCTAGATTTTTTTTTTTTTTGCACTTTTAAAACAAAACAATATGAAGGGGTAGAATCTAATTTGCATTTGATGCTACTACAGACACTGAAACAGCGTGTATGATAAAGGAGTGAGACTGGGAGGTTTTGAGGCACACCACAATGCCGGACCTGAGGGGGGGATTTCAGCTGACTCCTTAACACACACATACTAAACATACGTTACTAGACATACTTACTAAAGTGGGGGTACGGATGTAAAGGGTGAATAAGCAGGAGGTCACTCCTGTATGTAAATAGCAGATTTGCATTCTGGGAAAGACATCCGCTCGTCTTTCCCAGAACAAAGGGACCAGGACAAAGTGCTAGTAGATGCCAGAAACCTAAAGCCACCACATGAGGTTCTTGTTTTGTGAGCTAGCTGTCTACTGCCACAAAAAAAACAACAACAACAAAAAAAGTCACCACCTGGATGACTAAGATAAAGTGAACAATTACTGCAGGGATTAATATGCATTAATTGAAACAAGTTATTTAACTAACTGATGCAGTGAGTAGCTTCTCATTTCTTACACCACCATGGATGAAGACATAGAATAATGTCTGTGTCACGACCACAGGATGTTTCAGAAGGGTCACATTACTGTCCTACATTAAGCAAATAAAACAACTAAAATTGAGTTAAGAACTGTAAGACACCTCATTAAAAACCTGGAAGGATAGATCTGAACCCACCAGCAACTGTGGTCAGGAAACATTTTTAATGATCGCGTTCGTTGATCACTTAAACGCTTAGTGCATCATCATCATCATCATCAGGGAGGTCACAGCGCGCACTAATTTAACAGCTCTACACTGGAAACTAAAGATTCTGCTAGACTTTCTAACCAACTCAAAACACGACACAAGATTTGATGCCCTACATTCAGCATGTTTTCAGAAGGATACCCCTCCCGATTTCCTTCGCTAGAAAGCCAGCTTTACAGACTGCACATTCCCAAACAGTATCATCTAACAGCTCTTAAAATGTGACTGCATGAGAGACCAGGCTGAAAATTCCAAAGCTAACCAAGAAAGAGAATCTGAAAACCTAAAGCAGCTTCTAAACAAATCTTTAAACCAAAAATAAAATGTTGAAATGCATTTTAAAAAATGTGGAAGACTTAAATAACCACGAGGGACAGCTTATATTTGTTCTATTGACTTCTCTTTAACACCACTTCTCATTCTATGTACATCACATGAAGATTTGTGAGTTTGTGGTCATTTGCCAGACTTTATCTTGGCTCCATTATAAAAAAAATAAAAAAAATTAGAAAAAACGTTTTAAAAAGTCTGCCTCACTGCCTCATAGTTGCCCTCCTCTGTGTTCTCCATTCATTCATGATGACATCATACAACAAAAGCCTCATTTATGACTTGAGGGCAGCCTGTTATTTTTCACAAAATCCAGTGTCTATGTTAGATTTTGCTCATTTCCTCCACTCGGTCCAGGGCTCTAGCAAGTTCAGATTGTCCTCATTGAACCATGAAAGAGCTCATGTTCATCACACCATCATCTAATGTTGATTATGAAAGAATTTGATCAGACAAATATTGAGGTAGTGCAGGTGACATTTGATCGATTGATTAATTACATTAACTGGAAAACTCCAGAACTCTTGTTCCGTCTGCTGAGAATCTCTGTTACTCAGCATTTGCGTAATTAAATTTTTTTGCTTATCCAAATTTTTGCAAGTGTTTATCAGTTCTGCCTCTAGGAGGCGCTGTTCTTTTTTTAAGGTTCAGATTTCTCAGTGTGAGGCAGCGTTCCTTATCATGGGGCGGAGTTAACGCAGAAATTTCTGCCACCTGTGCATTAGGGATGGGAATCACCAGGGGCCAACCGATACGATATTATCCTGATACTTTGCTGCCAATTCGATTTGTATTGAGATTCTGCAAGTATCATGATTTCATAAATAAACATGACGCGATATAAATTCGTTTACCTGGAGTTTGTCATAATTCTAACACGCTTGGCAAATAATTCACTTCTACCACATGGAATGCTGTCCTGCCTGTCAACGTGTGAATAGTTTAGAGCGCACCACCTACAGGATTAAAGAGGAACTGCAACATTTTACCACCTCCAGTGCAAACATACTTTTATTTATTTATTTATTTATTAAAAATCAATTTTGGGGTCAGTCTGACAATCTCTACTGCACATTATGTTTATGTTTGAGAGTTACTTTTTATCATCCAACTTCTTCCACTCGAAGAGCCTATATACATGTTATCTTGCAATCTCTCTGGTATGCCTTCTTCTTATGGTCTTATTTTTCTCAAAGGATTTCGTCAACGACATCAGCTAGAGATCCTACCATTTCACCCTACAAGTTCATCCTGCGCGTAAACATCTCTGCTCTTATTCACTTTTCAACATTTGGTCCCATCTTTACACATGTAATCCATATGTCACTTCCACAATCACAAGACTTTCCGCATTACAAAAGGCTGTAATCAGACATCCGACACTATAGATATCCAGATTTATTTTTCATCCTCAACAAGAATTCCTCCTCCATCCAAAGTACAATTACGCTTAAGGTTTATTCTGTACGCGGTATAACATCCACTAGACACGTTCTCTTGATTCAACTTTTACAGGTGTGTCTGGAGAAGACTTGGAGGTCTGAAACGATCCACAACAGGCTAAACAGTGGACAGATTACAGCTTACCTCTGACTTATCTCCTGGAAGAAAAAAAAAAGTCTTCACTGTGCCCAAGTCATATCTTTCTGACTTTTCAAAACGGTGAGATGCAAGCAGGTGCAAAACGTAAAACTGGAGTTGAAATTGTGATCAAGCTTCAGGCGCATTCGGAAGTCATCTAAGCGTCGTCACTTCATCCAGCTCTCTGTTAACATTGCTCTTTCTTTGTTATAAACTATCCAAAAAAAAAAAAACCCAAGGTCACTTAAAGCTACGTACCGTACCATGCAGAACAACTCATAACACCCACTGCATTCCAGTATCTGTGCAGCTTCTCGAAAAGAGCAAATGAGAGGCCCTCGCAAGGTGTAAGGCTTCGCCGCATTGCTATAAATGAGAATCGGAATTTTATTTTCCATACATATTATTTTTTTACATTTAAGCATGGAGCGTGAAAAGAAGGAATTAAAACCTATAGTGCGAGATAGCATGTCGTATTCAGTCTGTAAATACAGTATCCATCCAGCCTTAAAGACCAGGTCAGAGCTTGGAACTTGGTCAAGAGCCTGAGCCTAAAGCGATCACTCGTCAAAATGACTTCAGAATCAACTAGCAGATCCTTAAAGCCGTGGCTATTCATTTGAAACCAAGTGATTGAGGATTGAGGAGCCTAAAGACTGGATTTAATCATCAGGAGCGAGACTGTAAAGACTGGGACTAAAATAAGCAGTGCAAGTAAAAATCATTGTCCTGCTGCCAGCCCAAGTGCACGTCAGCGTGAGGTCATGAACTGATGGCCGGACGTTCTCCTTCCATCAATTATGGCAAGTCGTTCAGGTTCTGAAGCTACAGCGCAGCCCCAGGTCACCACACTACCACCACCACGTTTGACTCTTAGTATGGTCTTCTTTTTTTGAAATACTGTGTTAGTTTTACACCAGATGTACACACACACACACACACACACACACACACACACATCTTCATCAGTCCACACAATATTTGACCTTTATCTTGGGGATAATCAAGATGGTTTAGCAAAAGTGAGACAAGCATTTGTGTTCCTTTTAATCAGCAGTGGCTTTTGCCTTGGAACTCTCCCATTTATACCATTTTTGCCCGGTCTCGTTCTTATTGTTCAATCATGAACACTGAACTTAACTGACGGTAGAGAGGCCTGCAGTTGCGTAGATGTTGTTCGGGGTTCTTTTACGAGTTCCTGGATGATTCATTGTTCTGCTCTTGAAGGAGTCATTGTGGTAGGCAGGACACTCTGCGAAGGTTCACCTCTGTTCCACGTTTTTACCATCTGTGGATGATGGCTCTCACTGTGGTTCGCTGGGGTCCCAAAGCTTTAGAAATGGCTTTGTAGCCCTTTCCAGACTGATACATGCGACCTACTTCAATTTCTTTACATCGACTTGCTTTCTTTCTGAGATCTTTTGGTATGTTTCACTTAGACAGTTTCTTGACTCGACAGATCTGGTAGTAATCAGGCCAGGGTGCGGCAAGTGAAATTTCATCATTTAAAAAGTGCATTTGGTATTCACTCAGGTTACCTTTGTGTAGTATTGAATGATCTTAAATGACGTAGGTGTGACAAATATGCAAAAAATATATATAAATCAGAAAGAGCCAAATACTTTTCCATGGCACTGCATATATAACTTTGTTGACTTTGCAATAGTAAAATGACAATTCATTTTTGTTTTATATTCACAACAACAACAACAACAACAAAAAAAAGATGTCTTGAAATTTAGATTTTCAAAGTATTTCAGTGAGCTGCAATGAGAACTTTATATACCCCTTGGTTAATAAATGTTCCTGATGATGCCCTGTGGTCATAAATAAAAGCTTTGGATTAGATTCTGCACTAACAGCTTTGTGCCTGGATACAGTTCAACCTCACACAGATCAAAGCAACAGCCGCACAGCACAATGTAACTGAACATGCAATACCTTTCTTTGCTGCTCGTTCTACTGGAGAAAGCATTCGATACATCCTGAACGCGTTGCTTCCACTTTTCATACTTTTGTCTTTCACTTCCTCTATGTCTGGCAAGGAGTTCATGGCACAGCGGAAGTTCGCCTTCCATGTCTTGGGGTCAGGTTTGTCGATTCCAGGTTTGTATTTTCCTATAGAAACGTGTACAGAATGAAGATATGTGTCACCATCTATTTCGACGTCACATAATGTTGCCCAGCTTGGCAGGACTCAGATTGCTTTTGTTTTCTAGTTAACAGATTTAGAGATTTGGAACCTCTAAGCAGTGCCAGGACATTCTGACAGATAATGAGGGAACACCTCTCTGCATTTTTTTCCTGCTTGTTCTATTCTGCCATGTTCTGCTCTTTCAGCCCTCGGCATGCCCAGTACTGCAGGATGCAGTGATTTAAGATGACAAAATAACTTCAGGTGTGATCTGAATGAAATCACTAGGTCAAAAATATTACAAAACGATCAGCTAAGTTTCATATAAAACATACAATGAGAACTTCACAAAAATAAATCCTCCATTGTGATACCTGTGTGAATGGCCCAGTTCATAAAGAGCGGAGCGTCTTTATCCAATTCCCAGCCGTGCCGAGCAGCATGTATCCAAGGGATCTGGAATATCTTTTCTTCCTGTTAATAAATGTAAGGGAAAACTCTTCTGTAGTCTTGCACAGAAGATCAAAGTGAATTTGATGTCATGCTAGTGCTTTAGAAAAGTGGAACCTCTCTCTCTCTCTTTCTCTTACCTTATTAACCCAGATCAGGCCCTGGATTTTACCACCGTTTATCTGCTCCTCCAGCCATGGACGCATCCGCTGCCTGTCGATCGGCATCTTCACCCTGCTGGTTCAAAAAATATATACAGTCGTGGCCAAAAGTTTTGAGAATTACATACACACGTGGACAAAATTGTTGGTACCCTTCGGTCAATGAAAGAAAAACTCACAATGGTCACAGAAATAACTTTAATCTGACAAAAGTAATAATAAATAAGAATTCTATGAATGTTAACCAATGAAAGTCAGACATTGCTTTTCAACCATGCTTCAGCAGAATTATTTAAAAAAAAAAAACTCATGGAACAGGCCTGGACAAAAATGATGGTACCCCTAGAAAATACTAAAAATAATGTGACCAAAGGGACATGTTAATTCAAGGTGTGTCCACTAATTAGCATCACAGGTGTCTACAATCTTGTAATCAGTCAGTGGGCCTATATATAGGGCTCCAGGTAGTCACTGTGTGGTTTGGTGACATGGTATGTACCACACTCAACATGGACCAGAGGAAGCGAAGGAAAGAGTTGTCTCAGGAGATTCGAAAGAAAATTATAGACAAGCATGTTAAAGGTAAAGGCTATAAGACCATTTCCAAGCAGCTAGATGTTCCTGTGACTACAGTTGCACATATTATTCAGAAATTTAAGATCCATGGGACTGTAGCCAACCTCACTGGACGTGGCCGCAGGAGGAAAATTGATGACAAATCAAAGAGACGGATAATCCGAATGGTAACAAAAGAGCCGAGAAAGACTTCTAAAGAGATCCAAGGTGAACTTCATGCTCAAGGAACATCAGTGTCAGGTCGTCTGGGTCTCAGTCGCAGGTCATGGGTCTTGCAACAGGACAATGACCCAAAACACACAGCTAAAAACACCCAAGAATGGCTAAGAGGAAAACATTGGACTATTCTAAAGTGGCCTTCTATGAGCCCTGACCTCAATCCTATTGAGCATCTTTGGAAGGAGCTGAAACATGCTGTCTGGAAAAGGCACCCTTCAAACCGGAAACAACTGGAGCAGCTTGCTCATGAGGAGTGGGCCAAAATACCTGCAGAGAGGTGCAGAAGTCTCATTGACAGTTACAGGAATCGTTTGATTGCAGTGATTGCCTCAAAAGGTTGTGCAACAAACTATTAAGTTAGGGGTCCCATCATTTTTGTCCAGGCCTGTTCCATAAGTTCATTTTTTTTTATAATTCTGTTGAAGCATGGTTGAAAAGCAATGTCTGACTTTCATTGGTTAACATTCATAGAATTCTTATTTATTATTACTTTTGTCAGATTAAATTTATTTATGTGACCATTGTGAGTTTTTCTTTCATTGACCGAAGGGTACCAACAATTTTGTCCACGTGTGTAAATATTAGAAATTGGAAAAGTTGCTGCTTAAGTTTTTATAATAGCAATTTGTATATACAGTGGAACCTTGGATTACGAGCATAATTCGTTCCGGAAGTGGGCTCGTATTCCAAAACACTCTTAAATCAAATCATCATTTCCCATAAGAAATAATGAAAACTCAAATTATTCGTTCCACAGCCCCCAAAAATAAATACATAAAAATAATTAATACAATCTATAAAATGAAAATAAAACAAATTAATCTGCACTTTACCTTTAAAAAAAGTACAAATAAATCCTGACAGATAAGTGTTTCCGTTGGTGTGCGCAGGCGCCGTGTGTGTGTGTGTGCAATTAGCCCCTTCCCTCGCCTCGTTTTACACAGTAACACTCCTCCTCTCTCTCCCCACCTCGCTTTTTAAGATTCACAACAAACACACACACACACACACAACGGAAACACCGTTTTAACAGGAAAAAAAGAAATCTTTTTGAGACTGGCATGAGCGTATATTAACAGACTCACTTTTTAAATTTCACAACAAGTGCATAAACACAGCGGAAACACCGTTTTAACGGAAAAAAAGCGAGACTGGCACGAGCGCATACTAAAGGAATCACTTAAGTTTCACAACAAACGGACACACACACAAACACAGAAACACCTTTTTAACAGGAAAAAAAAAAGAAATCTCTCTGACCAGGCGTGAGCGCATACTAAGGGAATCACTGCTGTAAAGTAAAAAAAAACAAAAAAACAAAATGAACCAGCACCTTACCTTTGAAAAGAATCGCGACAGAGCAGAGTTTCTGTGTGTTTGTGAAGCCGGGGAGGGGGTGAAAAGGGGAGAGAGCGTCTGTGCATGTGTGTCAGTGTCAAATTGCGCGCGCACGAGCAGAGTTTCTGTGTGTTTGCGAAGCCTTGCGGGGCGCGGGGGGGGGGGGGGGGGGTGTTGGGGAAGGTGAGAGAGTGACGCTCGGTGTCAAAATAAGAGGCGCATGTGTGAAGCATGATACTCGGCGCTCGTAAACTAATACTTGCTCGGTTTCCGAATTAAAAATTATTTAAAATTCGTAAACCACGTTACTCACAATCCGAGGTTCCACTGTACTCCAGAATGTTATGAAGAGTGATCAGATGAATTGTATAGTCCTTCTTCGCCATGAAAATTAACTTCATCCCGAAAAAAACGTTCCACTGCATTTCATTGCTGTCATTAAAGGACCTGCTGAGATCATTTCAGTAATCGTCTTGTTAACTCAGGTGAGAATGTTGACGAGCACAAGGCTGGAGATCATTATGTCAGACTGATTGGGTTAGAATGGCAGACTTGACATGTTAAAAGGAGGGTGATGCTTGAAATCATTGTTCTTTCATTGTTAACCATGGTGACCTGCAAAGAAACGCGTGCAGCCATCATTGCGTTGCATAAAAATGGCTTCACAGGCAAGGATATTGTGGCTACTAAGATTGCACCTAAATCAACAATTTATAGGATCATCAAGAACTTCAAGGAAAGAGGTTCAATTCTTGTTAAGAAGGCTTCAGGGCGTCCAAGAAAGTCCAGCAAGCGCCAGGATCGTCTCCTAAAGAGGATTCAGCTACGGGATCGGAGTGCCACCAGTGCAGAGCTTGCTCAGGAATGGCAGCAGGCAGGTGTGAGCGCATCTGCACGCACAGTGAGGCGAAGACTTTTGGAAGATGGCCTGGTGTCAAGAAGGGCAGCAAAGAAGCCACTTCTCTCCAATAAAAACATCTGCAAAAAGTATGGCGAATGAACTGCTGAGGACTGGGGCAGAGTCATATTCTCGGATGAAGCCTCTTTCTGATTGTTTCGGGCATCTGGAAAAAGGCTTGTCCGGAGAAGAAAAGGTGAGCGCTACCATCAGTCCTGTGTCATGCCAACAGTAAAGCATCCTGAGACCATTCATGTGTGGGGTTGCTTCTCATCCAAGGGAGTGGGCTCACTCACAATTTTGCCCAAAAACACAGCCATGAATAAAGAATGGTACCAATACACCCTCCAACAGCAACTTCTTCCAACGATCCAACAGTTTGGTGAAGAACAATGCATTTTCGAGCACGATGGAGCACCGTGCCATAAGGCAAAAGTGATGACTAAGTGGCTCGGGGACCAAAACGTTGAAATTTTGGGTCCATGGCCTGGAAACTCCCCAGATCTGAATCCCATTGAGAAAACCCAGTAATTCTGACAAACTCCAAGAAGTGATTATGAAAGAATGGGGTGCTATCAGGCAGGATTTGGCCCAGAAGTTGATTGAGAGCAGCCCAGTCGAATTGCAGCGGTCCTGAAAAAGAAGGGCCAACACTGCAAATACTGACTCTTTGCATAAATGTCACGTAATTGTCGATAAAAGCCTTTGAAACGTATGAAGTGCTTGTAATTATATTTCAGTACATCACAGAAACAACTGAAACAAAGATCTAAAAGCGGTTTAGCAGCAAACTTTGTGAAAAGTAATATTTGTGTCATTCTCAAAACTTTTGGCCACGACTGTACAATAATAATAATAATATAGAATCTGTCTGGTATAGGTTTCTGTTTACTTCCATAATTTGTCTGACCGTTCCTATTATTACTAATAGAAATTGGATACTGAAAGTCACTTTTAATGACCGAATAAAAGCAAAATAGATAACATTTAAATATAAAGCAGTGCTAAATGCTTTACATGAAAAAGCAAAATAATTAATTAATAAAAATGAAAAATCAGCCATAACATTCAAATGCAAAACATTAAGCCCAGCCCTCGCCCCTTGGAGAATGACTCTACAGGGCCTCAGGGGGTATGCTGTGGTGCCTGGTACCAGAACGTTGGCAGCGGATCCTTTGGGATCCTTATGAGTACTTGATCAGATTTGGTTCTGGGGAGTTTGGAAGCTGGTTCGGTGGCCTTGGGCTCTTTGCCTGCTGGGTGTTCTGGTGCCTTTCTATCGTGGCAGCACTGACCTTTTTTTTCCAGCATTGGTTTACTGGTGAATAACTGATAACCAACCTGGCAGTGGTATTAGTGTTGTGGCTGATCAATGTTAAGCAAACATTACACAAACTACAGTCAAGAATGATATAATTAAGCAAGATCACTTATATAAGCACAGCCGTGTTAATATCCAGCACAACAGCATGACCTTGAGTGTGATATTGCTTTTAGGCAACAATTTCAAAAACACCATTTATCATCTGCAGATTATGATGTTTATTTAACCAGTTATTTTGCTCCGCCAAAACATACAGTTCCTCATGAGCTGGCGACTGACAGTTAGCATCCAACAGTTTTAAATTCTTGCCGGTACTATGTGGCTAAAAAGTGAGTAGAATAAACCATAGAGGTGGAGGACCTTCCTGAGAGACTTACAGGATTTACGTTATATTTCCACATGGACGGTTCAGAGGCGATTTGTGAAAGGCGAAGCGATTATTAAGGACACAGCGTGTTGACTTATCAGATGTGTTTTCTTCCTGAAAGTGTTTGAGTTTTCAGGTTCTAAATGTGGGTTTTGGCAGGCAGATGCTCTCTCCTCAGTAGTGCAGATCTTTTTACAGACCTACTTTCACCCATGCAGCAACAGACAGTTGGGGTAATTAAGGATTGTAGAACACCCGGGATGCCGAGTGATGCAACATAGTTCAACATTGTGATACATATAGTTATACAACTGTGTGTGTGTGTGTGTGCGCTCTGTGATTGATAGGCACCCTGTCTAGGGTGTATCCCGTCTCATGCCCTGATTCTATTGGGATAGGCTCCAGGCCCTCCTCAACCCTGTACTGGATAAGCGGATAGAGAATTACAAAAAAAAGGATAATAATAAATAAATAAATAAATAAATAATAATAATAATAATAGGAATAGTAGTAACAGTTATTATTATTATTATTATTATTATTATGGAAGCTGTACTTATTCATTCATTTATTAATTTCAAAACAATACAGTTTCTGAAAGTTCTCAGAAAGACACTGGACTTTTAAGTACCCCATGTAATCTCACAGACAGACACACACACACACACACGCGCGCGCGCGAGAGAGAGAGATCTTCTAACAGATTACTGCTTAACACACACGTGTCATCTGTTAAATAACAAAATGTTACAAAAAAAAGCACTCACATAATAACTAATTGTAGTTTTAGGGAGAATAAACATCATATATATCCTGAGCTACCAGGCTGATTCTGATCATGAGAGCTGTTTGGTGTTGGGTGTTTGTTCGCAACCCCGCAGACTCTCTCCCCTGTGTCTACCAGCTGACTTTTACTGTTCAGCCTTTATGACGATGATTGTTATGATAATCACGTGGTACTGCACGGCTCTTTAATCACCTGGTGAAGGTATCAGCATTAACGACACATCCACAGTCCGGCTTGTTTGGGGATTTTAGTTCGAACTGGTTAATAAGCGCGTTACCTAATCGCGTCTCCCACTGGCTCCTGGTCTCAGGATTGGGGTTTGATCATATGATGTTCCCGATCTGATCACAGGATCCGTCTTTCTGCCATGGTGTCATCTAAACCCGGAGTCCTGAGAGTACCGTGCGCGGGTGAAGACCGGACCCGGACCCGGACCCAGGTCAGTGATCAGAGAGAGAGAGAGAGAGAGAGAGAGAGACGTGGTCTCTGTGAAACACACTGCGGAAGTGCTACACCGCGAGCACGCACTCGATTGGCTCTGTTTCAAATCGACGTCGCAGTTTAGTGCGGAATGAAACGCTAAAAGAAAAAAACTAAAAACAGCCCGGGCGTTCCGATTGGTTCGTGGAAGCGGACTGAGGTTTCTGGAACACTGCGTACTTCCGGAAGTGGTGACGTCACGATTCTCGAAAGGGACTTTGATCTCTACTTTGTATACTTTCAGTACTCTATATTTTACATTGTATCCGAATTATGTTTATGATCAGATACCTTGATAATAAAAAAAAATATCGATATCGAATATCCTTATTTTTGAGAGATCCAAACATCTAAACAGGCATACAATGAGTAAACACACCCCATAATTTAATTTAGTGCATCTCACTTAAATTTTATTTGTATATCGAATTTGAAGGCAGTGAAGACGGACAAAAGGCATTTATACAAAAAAAAAAAAAAAAAAAAAAACACCTAAAAGATTTGGGCATCTTTCAAGTTAATGGTCTTGATTTCCATATTATATTCTACTTTTTTATATTATTAAATCTAGGAACCTCTGTAGTCCAACTAGGGACCGTGAAAGCCATCGTATTTATTCCCATTTTTACGATTAGGGCCTCCAATCAACGTTCACATACAATGCCTGCATGTCTTTGGATTGTGGGAGGAAACCTGCCAAGGTGGGAATCGAACCCTCACCCTGTAGGTGCAGCCACCGTGCCACCGAAAACAATATTGGTTTACTAACTTAACTTATTGGTTTCAAAACACAGAACTATTCATATTGTAAAATGTTACAATGGCTTTCTTTTTTTAAATACATTTTTAATTTTCATTCATTTTAATTTTAATATAAAAACGTATTAGTTGATTGATCGGTTATTTGTGGTGCTGTTATGTTAACCCCTGAGTTAAGATATAATATTGCTGAGATTACTATAATTGATGTTCATTTATTAAGGAGGTCCAAGTTACGCAATATGCATAGAGCCACATGGTAAATGGAATTTAGTGTGTACGATGTGTTGAGGTTAGCTTTGAAGGAACAGGATTTAGATCACAGTCTGAAGAGAGAGAGAGAGAGAGAGAGAGAGAGAGAGAGAGAATGCTCATGTTCTGGTAGGTATTGTTGGTGTTGCTGGTGTGACCAGTTTATCAGATTGTGTGTAGAAACCTTTCTTGAATCTAGTTTTTCCAGTTTAAATCTACTTCTGGAACTGTTCTCCACATGATAGAGGTTGAAACAGGAAGTGATAGAGAGCTTGGATGTACTGATACTGGACTTCCTTAGACATTTCTTGTTCTAAATGTGTTGACATTGTGGTATTGTGTCAGCAGCAAGCGTTATGATGGTGTTGGATGGTTGACAGGATGCAGCCTAGTGGACATCCTGTTCTGAGTGTGATTTGGAGGGGGGGAGGGTGTTGGGGGACATACCCAAAAAGACTAAGTGAAAAATTTAATATAACCCAGGTCAAAGTGCTTTGTTAAGATTTGATAATTAATTATTTTCATTCAGTTAAAATGATTGACACATTTAAAAGACACACCAAAAATTGGCACCCCATCAATGGTACACCCATGCCCTAAATCTCTTGGAATAGGAATCAGGCCCTCCGCAACCCTGTATACAGGATAAAGCAGTATGGACGACAACCATGGTCACCATGTTGCATCCAAGTTTAGGTGTAAGAGACAAACATATTAAATTGTCTAACAAATAAATGGCTATTTTTTAAAAACATTTTGCCATTTCCATCCATTTTTACTTTAACATAAAAACTTATTAGTTGATTTACCGGTTAGTTATGGCGATGTTATATGTTAAACCTCCGAGTTAACATATAATATGTATAGCTATAGATCAGTTATAGATGTAATAAGAACAGTTCTGCAGTCTAATTCGCAATCCACCTGGAGTGCTTTTCTGTTTAAACAATAACAGGAGTTAAATTAATGAAAGGTCTTGTGGTCAGGACCTGCTGCCAGATCGTGGTGCCACACGTCTGTGGTTCAATATAAGGAAGAGAAAGTTATACCTCAAGTTCACCCACACTTCAGAAACAGGAAACACAACACCACAAACGGAAATAACAGGGCTGCATGGATGTTTTGTGTGTTTTTGTTTTACAGACTGGTTGCCTTTCGAATAAAATAAAAAGCTATACAAAGCTTAGAAATATAAAAGAAGAAATATGTTTGAGATTATGAAAGCATGTGCATATTGTATTATTTAATTAGAATAGTGCATTATTTATAATATTTAAGAATAAGGCACAAAATTATTGTAGATTTTACATATTAGATGTTAAGTGTAATATATCATGGTGGTAAATTTTAAAGCATTAACATTTAATATATGAATTAACTTGTATTACTACATAAGTCAAACAAAATGTGAAACATACATGTAATTTAGTTTTTTGTATTTTACCAACAAAATATATATATTTTAAGTTAAATGCTGCAAAGTTATTTTAAAAACTTTTATGCGTTTTTCTTGCGCAGTATTGACTGTCTTCATCGCGCACTCACCGTTTCCGGGAAATCTCGCGATATGATTGGGTAGCTATTTTCAGTTTTTGCGGGAATTGTTTGTCACGTTATATTTCAGTAGCGTTTGTGTGTTTGAAGTTTTTAAGCTTACTCTTCATCAATTCCAGCATGAATCGAGAGGAAAATACGTCATGCGGCTTTGTTAGCAGGTAAGATTATAGTTTGGTATACATATTAATAAAACGAAAAATAAACTATGTTTGTATATGTCTGTGGATAACGTTGCCCAATTGGTACTCACTCCACAATCTGGAGTCATTGTAATATGTTAATAATGCCACCAAACACAGTTATATTCATATCATGTGCTATATTAATAGTGTATTTAACAAAATTTTACGAAATCGTGCCGTTCACGTGGTGATGGCGCGCGAGCAGGGTTGCTAGGCAACTGACCACAGCCTTACTAAAAGAGTTGGATACCGTGAAGTTTTTGGTAAATGTGCAATGACGGTAAATATTACACTAAAACAACTTAAACATTATGATTTATATCAGACATGTAAGTAAAAATTATTGAAATAAATTGATTCCGTCTTAAAAAAAAAAAAAAAAACACCCCGCTTAGCAAACAGTTATTTTAACTTCCGGGTTGTTTCGCCATTTTGAGGAACTCGATGTTACGTCACCACTAATGACTCGGGTTATTTATACAAAAATATAACATAAAAGTAATAAAGTTTGATGTGTACAATATATTATATTTCTGTTTAAAAATGCGTATGGCAAAGTATTTTAGATATGTGTTTTTTTTAATGGAGTGTGACGTCATCATGGAGGAAGCGTTTACCACGCGAATGTTTGTTGCCATGGTAACCATGCTGTTTTAAACGTGTTCCTTCCCCCCCCTCATCCCTTACAGCACGACTGTCCCCGGCGAGACGAGGAAGAGACAGGACTACCTAGAGTGGTCTGAGTATTTCATGGCTGTGGCTTTTCTGTCCGCTCAACGGAGCAAAGACCCGAGCTCGCAGGTCCCAAGCCTCTGTAATCATCTTCCAAATCTTTACTCATCCTGATCGTCCTGTACACATACACATACACACACACACACACACACACACACACACACAGTCCTGTCTGTCTTCACTCTTCTACAATTGTGGACTGGAACGATTTACATTATCAGTCTCACAGAAGAGGACAGGTTTCCTTTAGGGACTCTGGGTTCTGGTTTTCTTCCTCATGAAATCTCAGCGAGTTTTTCCTTTCAACTTTCCTTAGAAATACAGATCTACCCCTGCATTTCTGTGACGCTCCTTTTGTGGTCATCTCTATTTTGAGCTGCACTAAACAGTTAACACGGAGTTGAAATCTAGGTGGTGTATTGTTTTTCGGAGGAACTTTCCAACAACATTAAATGATAACCATACGTGTGTTCAAATACATTTCCTATCTCTCTTTTTTTCCATTTGTCTCTTTTCTTTTTCTTTTTTTCTTTTTTTTGTTAGTTTCTACCCATTTCTTTTTGTTTCTTTCATTTTATGCTCATAGTTAATTTCTTAGTCTTTTTTTTCCCTTTTGTTGCTCCTTTTAAAATTTTCGTTTCATTACCATTTTACTTTCTTTTAATTTTTAACTTCCCTTAGTTAGATTTTTTTTTGTTTTAAATTAGATTTAGTTTAAATATATTTAGTTTTTAATTTCTGGTTCTTCTCCCTGGCTACCTTATTTCTTAATTTTAAATAATTAAAATGTTTTTAGTTTACTTTTTTTTTCTCTTTCACTAATCTAAGCTCTGTGTGTGTGTGTAGGTGGGAGCGTGTATTGTGAATCAGGAGAATAAGATAGTGGGAATCGGGTATAACGGGATGCCGAATGGCTGTGATGATGACCTCTTGCCCTGGGCTCGCTCTGCTGAAGACAAACTGGACACTAAATACCCATACGGTCAGTTTCCATAAGATAAGATATCCCTTTATTCGTCCCACAGGGGAATTTCCTTTGTTACAGCAGCGAGGAAAAGAAAACATTATGCAAATAAAAAATAGGGACAGTACAGTGTATAAATACAAGAGGGAAAAAAAGTAAAGGCAATACAATAATTGCACTTTCAAACAAATTGCACTAGTTTCAACAAATTGCACAGGGGTAATATTTCACAGTTTAAAATATTATTGTACAGTTCTGTTGTAATGTATGGCGCTAGGGTAATGTTGAAGTTTTAAATGGTGTTATTGCACAGTTGCTATTGCACCCAAATCTAAGAGATTATAGGTGTATTGTAAGTTGTATTTCATATTTAAGATATTGTAATTATTGTAAAAAAAAAAGTCATCGCACATCACTGTCTGCATCAGAGTTTAGTCACTTCAGTAATGATTGTAAATATGTACTATGATACTTTTTTTTTTTTTTCTCCTCAAACTCCTGTTACAAACTTTTTTTTTGTTTTATTTTAATGCTGCAATGTGGTTATCCACTAGATGGCGCCAAAGAACAGGTCATTTATTTTTGTGTGGACACGTGAGAGGGGAGGAACTTTCAGATTTTTTTTCTCTCTCTTGATTATGATCAAACACTTTGAAACACAAGCGCATTAATAAAAAACTGCGCCACTTTTAGAGCTGCTGTTATAGTGAACTAATCAATACCTTCTGACCAGTCAGGATCCTGGATTCAGCAGTGTTGTGGTATTATTGTTACTATTGCTGTTGATGACCGTAGCATTTACCATGCTTGTGTGTGAGGGAGTAAAGTGCACACGTTGGTGTTATTGTGCTCAGTGTGTTTAGGCTCATAAACTATTTATACGCGCAAGACACTGAGTGTCAATGTTGTCTTATCACGGGTGATAAAGCAGATTGTAAGACGCCTGGGTGCTGGTGGTCCTCAGTGCTGCGCCATCACAGCCACTAATTAAGCTCTTCACTCTGTAATTAATGCTGGCAGTGTGTGAGAGAGAGAGAGAGAGAGATTAGCCTGGGACTTCCATAGCTGCTGTTCTGGAGAGCAAACATCTGTTCACACTCCAGCACACTTGCACTCATCTGAGTATGGAGCAAATATAAAATGCTTCTTATTCTCTTTATTATATCTGATTTAGTGATGTAAAATATGTATGATGTGGAGTATGTGACGCCTCTGGCTGTGTTCCAGACCATCATCTGTGCATTACCTAGGATGTCTGATATTTATGATTGAGCTGTGATTTGGGACACAGCCCTGAACCAGTTCTTGTAATTCTCTCTGCTTTTAATATCGTAAAAGTCGAATTTGTGTACATTGTTAAACTTTGTTATACGTCTATACTGTGTGTTTGTAAGTTTATTTTATTATTAGTGTTTGTAATGTTAAGTATTTATTATTGTTGTATATATTTATCGTGTTGTTTATTTTAACCACTCTGTGTGTGCAGTGTGCCACGCTGAGATGAACGCTATCATGAATAAAAACTCGGCAGATGTGAAAGGCTGTACCATGTATGTCGCTCTGTTCCCCTGTAACGAGTGTGCTAAACTTGTCATACAGTCAGGTGAAAACACACACACACACACACGCACTCTTATCTGTACTTTTGATTGCATTTAATATTTATTTATTTATTTGTTTGTTTACCATAATTAACATCCATATGTAATGGTTCACACAGAAATGCTATTAATTCTGTCTGTTTACTACAGGTATAAAAGAGGTAGTATATTTGTCAGATAAATATCACAGCACTCCGGAGATGGAAGCTTCCAGAAGACTGCTGGATTTGGCACGCGTCCCGTACAGGTGAGTCTCAGCACCGGTGACGTCAGCAAAAATTTATGACCAGTTGGATAAGTTCTGTTATACTTTCCCCTGAACCTCACTTTCTGCTGAAATATTTTGGTGATCTCGCTAACAGATTAAACAGTAGTTATCAGATTTTATATACTTATTACATACTATAGATTTAAGTGTTAGACTTAATAAAGTTGACACATTGATGCCCTTTTTCACATGATTTAATTTAAAGAATGTGTAAGTACTGAAACTACTGAAAAATATCAAAGCTCATTCAAGGGTTCAATGTACTGCCATCTAGTGGACAAATTTTGTTTAGCAACTAGATCGTGTCATCACAAGCAGCACAATTACTATTTACATGTCGCTGTACTGTTCAAGGAAATGTTTATGCACATAATCAACATGACTGAATCTTTGAAAATTAACTGCCGAACTGAAAATTAACAAACACGAAGCTTTATTTGTCATTGGTCACATGACTAATGAGGAACCCACACACACCTCGAAGCAAGGCTTCAATTGGACACGCCCCCCTTCTGCACGATACAAGCTTCGGAGCTTATATATATATATATATATATATATATATATATTCCATCTCGCTCAAAACCCACCTGCTGTTCATCGGGTTGCAGAACACAGTTTGGATATTTCTTATTTGCAGGATCACTGGATTACATTCTGAAAGGTGAACCTACCTGTGTGTGCGCATGCGTAGTGCCACCCCAGGGTAAACTGTGGTAATATGATGTCATATGAGCCCCAGAAGGAGAGAAACATACTGTCAGTTTCCATGATGTCCTTTTCCACCTGCTTACTGCACCTACTGGTTATAAAAACAATCCTTAAGTGGTAATTTACATTTACAATGTGAGGGAGGAATAATGCAGCTCACAACTGAATGTTTCACCAGTGACTGGGTCACAAACACGGTGTGCTTCATTAGACGCCTTATCGGGTCTGTATTGGTCAGCCGGCTGCCTGCACATTGTTATGCTAGCAGCACCCTGATTACCGTTGTTATTTATGTTTCTATAGAACCAAAGCACTGTTTTTAACCAGCATTATGGTTAAAAATAAGTCAGTCAATCAAACCTTTTTAGCCCTTGCTGTAGCTAAAAAAGTTTTTGTGTTTTTCAGGCAGTTTCAGCCGAAGAGGAACAAGATCGTTATTGACTTTGACTCCATCAGTCCCTCAGTACTACATCAGTGTAATGGAAGCAGCACTGCAGAACTCAATGGTGGAAGTGCTCCAAAAACTGAATGAAAACCGAAAATGCTGAGTTGAAATATTGGCCTTGGTTTAAAAGATACAATATCCTAGGGATTTTAATATCAAACATCGTAGAAGTACGTTACTGAATTCGGGCATCACTGTTACAGATGAACTGAGGCGACTGTTTACACAGCAGTGACTGGGGAGACAGTAGCATTGAACCGGAGTGCGGAGTAGACAGTGTGGCCAACAGAATTTTTGATCTAACCAGCGTGTGAATAATTTTTTACTTGCTCTCGTAATATACCAATAAACAAGAAAATATATTGATGTACAAAGTTTATCCCCTAAACTATATTTGGTACTTGATTTTCATATTTCAGCACCACTAAATAGTGCTGAAATTAACAGATAAATACGTTATTCAAATGCGAATGGAGTTTAGTAGGTTAAAAATACCGAGAACAGCAAATATTAAACATCTCTGCACTGAATAAATGTTTTAAATACTGTCCTGAAAGTTAAGGATCCGGTAAAAAAATATCAGGTAAATGCCAGCTAAAACAACATGCAACAGTAATTTAAATATAATCGTGAACATTGCTGAAATAATTGAATGAACATTCTTGAACAGTGACACAGCAGCGTGTATAGAAATTCTAAATAATCTGTAAAAAAAAAATTTCCTTTTATATATGTTTTGTATGCAGTATATAGTCTTAAAATTAATTTAACCTTTTGTGGTGTATTATTTTCGCTCTGTTTTCTGGCCAGAAATATGTTTGCAGATTACCAATTTAGATGTCGTTTATAAACGAACATTAATCATTTTCTTTTTTTTACGGTTTATAATTGTAAAATTCTATTTTTGGGTTTAACTGCACTATAGATTAAATGGTATGAGGTGTGTTAGTTTTGTTTTTTGAAATTTAGGACAATGCATTGCTGGTGCTCAGCTGACGATTTGCTCTGAATTAAATTCTTCAAGCCAGAAATTATACGCCTTATTTTATAATAATATATTATTTTATTGGGATGAAAGTTCATATGCTGTCTTGTATACATTAAAATGGTCATAACTGAGTTGAATGAACATTACTCATTCGTTTGGTATTAAATTCAGGCTAATACGGCTGTGTTCCATTAATGTATTATACAGGGTAGCGTCATATTTATTAGACTGAAATGTTTATAATTTAAGGTGCTAGTCTATATCTCGCACACGTCCACGATCACTTCTATGTTGGTCTCATGTCCGTCTAAGCACATTATATAAGTTCTGTCATGCAACGTGCTTTTGTATTTTGTGTTTTGGCCATTGTCAGTATATGCTTATTTCACCTTCCTAGTCCATGTTTCTGCTTCTCATCTTATAATAATATTAAATTGTGTCACATGTACTTTACAGCATTGTGATGATTTTTCACATATCCCAGTTAGGAAACTGGGGCCAGAGCGCAGGGACAGACAGCTCACAGAGCCTCTGGAGTAAATGGGCCTTGGTCAAGGGCTCGTAACCCAGTAACCCACAGCCTTAACCATTTGAGCCACCACTGCTCTGATGATTTATTTTTTTTCCAAATCATCATAAATTCTGCACTTGCATCCGCTTTGCTTCATCACCCTGACAGAACACTGCAAAATGGTTGCTGTAGACTTTGTCATTACTTTTGTGCCCAGCAAGAGCAGATATGGAAGAACCAGAGGTGGCTCAATTGGTTCAGTGCTGAACTGGACTAATTTGAGGTTGGGCGCACCTAAAGCCATTTTTTAATGGGCCTATAGCTAAATTCCCAGTCGTAGCAACTTCATCCAAAACGTTCAGTCTTGCTTCTCTGGCTGCACAGTGACTGGCATCTTGTTCTTGCTTTGTCTGTCCAGGACCAGCTCTTTATTTTATGTGTATTGGAAGCTGTGCAAAGATGGGTCTGTCATGGTAGTACCATTAAGGGTCTGGACTACACCTTCCATCACCCTTATAAAGCAAATGTGTACTTTGCATAAACTGAGCAATATTTTCTTTAAAATGTTAATGTCTTTTTTTGGAATTTTTTTTGGAATTTTGGACAGGATGTGCCAACATATAATGAAGGGTGTTTCTGTAGTAGTAAGAAGCATATTCTGCAACGTCTAGAAATACATGTTTATGTATACAATATATGTTTATTTAGTCATGAAATTTGAGTTTTCTCTGTCCTAAAAACACTGACCTCATTATAGACTAGGCTGAAGACGGGCACCTGTGACACTTTGCTTCATAAACCAGATGCAGAGCTTCCAAAAACCTCATGTGACCTGCAGTGTTTTTCTCAGTTTCAAATAGTACTGGAAGGTGACCTCTGGAAAAACTTTTTTGTTGTTGTTTTTGTTTATTTCTCTCTTGAATTACTGACTTGAAGTGGAGGAATGGTTCTACTGAAGCTTCTTTGAGGGGTGTTGTCCCTTTGGTGGCTCAGCATTCCCATGTTTGATTCACAGCCACTGGATGCAGGACATCCATAATGCAGATCCTAAAGGAGGTGGTTGAATGTGATAAGTTTGATGTTTTCAGTTTGTCTACTGAGGAAAAAGATGACTTTTTGTGTAAGCGAATTTGAGAAGGGTGCTCTGTACTTACTCTGGTATTATATGGATCAGGTTCATAGTATCTTTCATGCAGCACAGTGACCCAGGTATGGTACAACATTCTGAGCACAACATGTGCCAATTGAATCAATCGGGGCTCAATGCGGGACACTTGAGTTCTTCTACAACCTTAACACACCATTCTAAACACATTCTATATAATTGTGTTATATTTGTGGCCCCAGTTTGGAGAAGAACGACATACGAGTATGAAAAACGTAAACCTATCATTTCAGCACATATGTACTGAAGTCACTCTTTTAGATGCGTGTACAAAAATGTAATTTAAGTATAATTTAAGGAATGTCATGATCACCATTTATTCATTTATTTTTGAAACAAACATGGAAATGTCCAGTGCTCTGCATGTGCACGTCTACTTGACAGCTGAAACAGCACCACCTGCTGCTTGTAGTAGTTTGGTGCACAGACACCTTTAGAGAACCAGAAACTACAATACAGATCAGAGGTGACTGTAGAGACAGTTGGGGCCCAGGCAGGAAAACAAAAGGGGCAAACTGGTTCAAATGTTTAAAAGTATTAGTGATATGGTAGATCAACGGATCTGTCCACTTTTATAACAGATATCAAAAACAATCCTAGATTCTTAAATTAATAGAATCTAGCAAAATTAACTAGAAATAAGACCGACACACAAACATGCAAACCAATAAGACCAGGAGGTTTTTGAATTTGTCTAAAGACAACATTGTAAAAATCAGGCAAAATATAAATCTGGCTGCAAAACCAGACTAATTGATGTATTCATGCAAGTGCCAATCTAACTATATCAGATCAACAAATCATTCAAACTAGCAGTTATTAAACCCATAGTCCAGCTATAGATCAGTATCAAACTTTCCCTTTATTTCCAAGATCCTAGAAAAGCACAGCAGTGATGCGCATACGTACATGAGAATAACATTATTTAAATGCATCAGTCAGGATTTGGGCCTCATCGTGGCACAGAGACAGCTCTGGTTAAAGTTGTAAATGACCTACTGCAAGCCTTTGATCAGGGTTGATATTATAAGATTGAGTGAAACGTAGTTTCAGCATGAGAGTGGGCCCAAACACAAGAGAATAAAAGTATGCAAGTCAAAGTCCAGATCGAAATCTCACCGAGTTTAGTTAAAATGCAACCAATTAAGAGATCTCTGCATTTTGCAATAACCGCACAAGTGTTTAAATAACACTTCCTTGTTTCGCATGTCCAGAGGAACCTTGAGGTGACGTTATGTAGATACAACGATAACCACCAGTACTGTACCTTTTATAAATCACCCAGGAATCAAAATGTAAGCGATTTAGATTAGCAAGTCATTTTTTGTGAAGATTCTAATATGGTAAACATAACGCACTTGGAGCCTTTTTGTTGTACGAAAGTAATCCATCCCAGAACAGTGTCATTTCTCTTACATCACAGCAAGTACTGTAAAAAAAAAAATTATATATATATATACACACACACACACACACATCTGCATGCTAGAACAACACTGGGGATTTCAAAGCTATGAAATAACACATTGCATTAGGTAAAGAATGAACAACATCAACAGTCAGTGGTTCTGAATAGTTCTTGCAAGAACAGTATTATCAAGTGCATTTGCAAAACCCATCAAGCTCCATGATGAAACTCTCTCTCATGAAGAGAGCAAAACGTATGTCCGCTGCAGAGGAGACGTTCATTTAGTGTCACCAGCCTCAGAAATCAGCAATTAACAAACAGCACCTCGGATTGGAGCCGTTATGAAGCTTTACAGAGTGTACCGTAAGTAGTCGACGCATCTTAATATCAGCTGTTCAAAGGAGATTATTGTATATTTTCCTTCAGTCTTCCTTCCTTTTTGTCTTTCCTTCAGCATTGTTTCACAGAGTAGAAAGAAATAAAAATCAGGAACGAGTGCACATTTAAAACACATCTACCTTAAGGCATGAAGGAGTGAGAAACAGGTGCAGATGATTAGGCTGGTGATTAGTAAACTGCTGGTGCTGAGGGGTAAGAATTCAGTTTTATACTGTATATATATATATATATATATATAAAAGGAGCCAAGATCTTGTGATGGCTAGTGCATGCAAATGAAGTCACAAGGACATGAAACCACCAGAACCACGTATGCTGTAAGTTTAGAGAGTTTTGTCCATATCAGTGTGGTTGTCTGACTGGTGATGCTCATGATTTGAATGCAACACTTTTATGATTTTAGGTATTTTAGATATATCGGTTGTGTGTGTATAAAACAATCCCACTACTCTCACACACACATGTACACACGTACTATCTGATGTGAAGAAGAGAAAAGAGTTTGTAAAAAATAATAAACTACAAATAAGCTGATCAGCTTTAATCTTCTACCATTTAGCAGGAATCAGTTTTGCTATTGGTGTAAGGTTAGCCAAAGTTTCTTTCTTTTTTTTTTTCAGCAGGCAAACAGAAATAACTAATTTAAGCAAATGCTTTAAGCAGTTTTAAACAGCTCCTTAAGATTCCCAGACATTTACATTATTCATGATGGTTGCATAACTTTTATGCTCTTCATTTTTTTGTACCCTGACGGACCGAATACGCTCAGTCTGAACTCATTAGACCACATGAGCTCCAAAGTCCAATCTTTTTTTTAATACCTGTATATATATTTATAAAATAAGTTTGCTAGGGAGCGTAAGTAAGTAAGAGCGTAAGAATCTCTATTCATCATTTTTTTTTTTTCCCAATCACATTTCTTCCACAAAGCTGACGGTTCAGCACTGTCGTTCCAGGTTTTGATGATGTGTTAAAGGGTTAGTACCCCAGTTCCTGTAATTTCACATCTCCTTAGCTCTTTTCTTTGCTTGATGCAACCCAATAATTTTGCAACTTTTTGTAGAAAATACATTCCGTGTCTCCGGGGGGCATCAGTTTGCTTCATTATATACTGTGTTCTGATGCGCATTTCTATACAGATTAGATTTATAATCCCATTTGCATTCGTCACCAACCTATTAAAGGTGCTTCCTGTCTAATTTTATACCTTCCCAGTTTTTCATTTTTAACTGTGCCTGTGTAACCGCTGTCCTTTTAATATCAGTGAAAAACTAAAGGTACTGATGTTAACCCTCTGCAAAGCACTCGCAGAATGAAAAGAATTAAATGGCATTTTTATTGCAAAACCACATTTGTTTAACATACAGTTGTAGAAATGCATTTGATGCTGATTTGATTGTGTGTAGGTAGGTGTGTGCATAATTTTATATTATATTTTTATTCCCAAAATTAATAATCATTTTATATATATATAAAAATGCTCAATTGCTGTAATACCAGCTTACCCTGTTGCCATGCATGTCGTAACAGACAAGGCACTAAATATCTACTGTATATGGTGAGAGAACTGCAGCCTGATCTACAATGTTACATTTCACTTGCAAAAGTATTAGCACCTCGGCACTAAATCATTTGACGGTCCAGTGAGAACAAGATTTTGCCCAGTGTTAATTATATGAATAAATCTTTTTCCCCCCAAAAAAAGCCATTTTAATATCTCTAATAGCCCTCGATCCTCAGACCGTTCATCAGCATAAACAAGACTGTCTGAAGTGTTGTAAGTTTTCTGTAAGCACAGCCATACCATGTTAATTAAGCAGTATCTCACTTGAGGTTGAATATCAGCATGGCTGTGATGTTAAGCTAGTGTACTAGGGTGTATCTGGCAGCAACTGAGACCTGGATATCGCCGCAGAACTCCGCTACACCACATGCTCTATGCTCTGCCTATGTGTTCTCTCACATTCCATAAGAAACTGGCAGGGGTGCTGTTAGATTGTAAAGTATTCTGATTTAGCTCTTAATAAAGATATAGAGTGGAATAGTTTTACTGAAGCGTTATGTACCTACACAGGTGTTGTCAGTTCAAAGTGCAGGTCCTATATCATTTCCTACAGCCTGTGCGAAGATGGATATATGGATTTGATGGGTGGCTGTATGACCCCTTGATGGGAGGAGCCTAAGTGATTCTTAGATCCTTTTTTGTTTCAAGTTTTAGGCAATTTCCGTTAAAGAAATTTCATGGTCATGTTATTTCACCACTGAAATAACATGACCATTACTTCACATTCCTAAAATAGAAAATGAGTTAGATGGTGATGGGTAAAACTGTTTGTGGTCTCAGAGGGGCGGGATGAGAGGTACTTCGTGCTCCCACATTAATCCCATAAACAATCCCAATCAGGGGCGTCTGTGAGCTCACGCAAGCGGAAGGAGCGGATAGCGCTGTGCTCCGAGTGTGTTACGCCGCCCCCAACTGTGTGTGAGCGAGCAGTTCGAAAAGATGCAATCGGCTGGCGTCACGTGGTTCAGAGGACACGCGTAATAGTCTTCAGCCCTCCTGACTGAGTGGAAGTAGTGGCCTTAATGTGGGAGCCCCCTAGTGACCGGGTGGAATTGGACACGACTAAATTAGTTAGAAAATCGGGGGGAAAAAATAAATAAGAAATGCTGCAATGTAAAATTTTAAAATAACTTTTAACTTGAACTTAATCAAAATCTGTTGATCAAGATCAAATTAGTAATCAGTGGATGTTATTGTGACCTAACTATAGCTGCATTAAATAGACACGTACATTTTAAAGTGTACTTAAATGTATCTTAAATATACTGTATCTTACAGATTGTACATAATTATCTCCACATGCACTTTTCTCAGTTATTGTATTAATGTAGAACCTTCACTTTAGAGACTAAAGATGCTCTTGCTATTCGACATACTGTAGGCTAACACAATGTCCTGGAGACTTGCGCTGGTGCTTCTTCATTAGCTAACATTATGTTAAATATCAGGGGAAGGGGAAGTAAGATGTTATTTAGAGACTGAAACACAAACACACTACCTGATTATTTGTGCCTGAACATATGTGTATTGAAGAGATTTATTATACTCTCCACTCCTCCCTCCTGGGAAGGCTTGCCACTAGATGTTTGCGCGTGACTGGGGGATCTGACTTCCTTCAGCTATTTGTGTTGGGATGTTGACGAGGCTCTAGTTACAGTTCATGCTCAGGACGTTCAGTAAGGTGGGGATCAACCAGTCCAGCCATAACACGCCACGCCATTGTCATGCTGGAACAGGCTTGCGCCCACATGCAAAGACATTCCATACTACTGCGTGTTTCTGACTTTGTGACTCCAGTTTGGAGCAGAATATATTTTTTTATTTGATTCATAATATAAACATGGTGCTTTTTTATGTTCAGTAATGGAGTGTTAATACAAACAAGAGAAGGAAGTCCGCAACCTACTCTGTATTTGTGCTGTTAATTGTCCTGTGGGATTTACGCTTTTCTGACTCAGAAAAACATGTATTAAAAAAAACAATATGAAAATATTGTTTGTTTAAAATACTTAAGTGTATCGTTTATCAGCACTTACGTAATTAAGTCACTTTTTTTTAGATGCATGAACAAAAATGTATTTTAAACACAATTAAGGAAATGGATTGTTAAGATCACTATAATTTAGCTTTTTGTTTTTTAAAGCAACGTGGTTATTGTCCTGCGCTCTATATGTGCACATCTAGCTGAAAATGTCTGAACCACAGCACCACCTGCTGCTTGTTGTAGTTTGGTGCACAGACACCGTAAGAGCATCAGATACTACAGTAGAGGGGAAGAGGAAGTGCCATCAGAGGTGATTGTAGAGACAGTAGGGACCCAGGCAGAAAAACAAAAGGGCCAACTGATTTTTCTAATTTGTATTTAAATGTTTTCTCTAAACGTATAAGTGATCTGTGTTGTAGATGTAATACTAGATTTTAAAACATTATGAAATCAACTAGAATTAGAAATTAAACTATTGTTACATCTCATAGACATGTTACATCATCACACCTTGGGTAAAGTGGTGGCTTTTGTTCCCTGTAGAAACTTTTCAAGGTTTGAGATAATTTATACAAAATGACAAATTCTACCATAATTAAGATCTTGTGCTCCCAACCTGAAATAATGTACAGCAAGCGAGACTTTATGCCTACACTCATCATCCTTATTCTACTAATATTTTATCTTCAATACAGTCTACATCTCTAACTCATTTGCTTCTGATTCCTCTTTCTTGGAAAGTTCTCCTTATTTTGAAAAGCAAAGTTCCAGTTGATTGGAATGAGATGTGGCCAGGTCTATCAGGGCTCCTGCTATAGTGCCGTACTGTACGTTACCTGTCAGACATTCTGGTGGAGTTCTGCACTCTGAGATCGAACAGTTTCATGCTGACTTGCTTCTCATACTTGTCAGCCAGGTTTCCTTTGTTAATTCCAGTCACACCTGATCATCAGTCCTTCTGACCTCTGTAGTAGGGCTGGAGTTTGGTCTCTCTAGAAATATGGAAATATTCATCTAACATAAGCTGATCAATCAGGTCTGTCATTTGATGTAAAGGTGAATGAATATCATGCGGTTCTTAAAAATAGTCAAACTATGCGAGCGGTGTAGTGTTAAAAGAAATCAGTTTGATTATGATTTATGACCATTCTATTGTCTAAAAACGTACAGCAGATGGTTCCCAGCTAGCCAGCTAATAAAGGTCTCTAAGTTAGCGATTTAGTTTTTTTTTTGTAAACTTATGTTGTTAATTTATGTTGTCCTGTCAATCTCTCTTGTCTCAGCTAGCCAGCTAATTAGGCTTCTTAGTTAGCTAGTTAGTTTTTCTGTTAATTTATGTTGTATGTAGCACCTTGGTCCTGGAGGAACGTTGTTGTTTCGTTTCACTGTGTACTGAACTACTTGACTTGGCTTATATGCTTTAACCTATCAAAATAAATAGATTTTATTATCTCTATTTAACCCTTAGTTGGGTAAAGAACCACATTTGTAATTGTGTCCGTGACGGTATCATTATCTCCAGAAAAGACACATGTTTGCATGTTTGTAGATTTGTAGATAATTTTATGTTTAAATAAACGTGCCATGAATTTTTATTTTTACATAGATTTTTATATATACAGTTGTGTTCAAAATAATAGTGTTGAAAAAAGTGAGTAAAGCTCCAACATTCAAATAATAACTTTTAATTAAAATCAACAAATGCATTGGACACCCTGCACGTTCTATTCTGCATCACAACATACTGTATGTGTATTATTAGCTAATAAGAAAAACAAATATTAGTCTGTTAAAAAGATAGCAGTGTCATCATTCATCTTGACAAAGTGATGAATTTAGCGTTTAAACAAAAATGCTTGAGGTTTAATCTTTCTTGTGCATTTCTGAACTAATATTTATTTGTACAACCATGGTTTTTGATAACTGCTTCACATCTGTGCTGCATGAAGTCAACCAACTTCTGGCACGTTTGAACAGGTATTCCAGCCCAAGACAATTGTACTACATGCCACAATTTCTATTGGATTAAGATCTGGGGATTGGGCTAGCCACGCCATAACATTAATCTTGTTGGTCTGGAACCAAGATGCTGCTCACTAACTGGTGTGTTTGGGGTTGTTGTCTCACTGAAACAACCATTTCAAGGGCATTTCCTCTTCGGCATAAGGCAACATGATCCCTGAAATGTGAAAAATAGGCCCAACACCATAGTACGAGAAGAATCCCTATTTCAAGATGCTTGTGCCTCTATGCTTCACTGTCTTCACAGTGTACTGTGGCTTGAATTCAGTGTTTGGGGATCGCCTGACAAACTGTCTGCAGCCTCTAGACCCAAAAAGAACAATCTTGCTTTCATCAGTCCACAAAATATTGCGCCATTTCTCTTTAGGCCAGTCAATGTGTTCTTTGGCGAACTGTAACCTCTTCGGCACAGGTCTTTTTTTTTTTTTCAACAATGTGACTTTGGGGGGCCTTATTGCCAATAGCTTGGCTTCACATAACCGTCTTCTAATAGTAACAGTACTCACAGGTAACTTTGGATGTTCTTTGATCATGCTGGAACTGATCATTGGCTGGGTCTTTGCCAATTTTGTTATTTTTTCGATCCATTTGAATGTTAGTTTTCAGTTTTCTTCCATGTCTTTCTGGTTTTGGTCGCCATTTTAAAGCATTTGATATCATTTTAGCAGAGCAGCCCATCATTTTTTGCACTTTTGTATGTTTTCCCATTGTGCGAGCTTCTGGGCATCTCAAGGGTTCGTGTAGAGTACTAATGGAAATGGTGGTGGGAGTTTCTGGTTAGAGAAACTGAAGGCAAGAGAGGTGGTTCCAGCTGAAGGGTTTATTTGGATTATTCTTGCATGCATTTGGCAGTAGTGTGTGTTTGTGTGTGTGTGGTCTATAACAGAAAAAGGATAGAATAACAAATTATCAATGGTAGACAATAATACAGATTGTATCAAGAAGTATTATACAAACAGGATAAACAATAAATAAGACCAATGTATACTATAGGCTGCATAGTATTGGTGCAAATGCGTTGCATTAAATACCTGACATTAAGTACAACAGAATTACAGTGCTTAAATTGTGCTTTATATCTTAAATTACTAACTAACTACAGGACATGGGAACTAGCTGCACTATTTAACATGACCTAGAATCAGTTAGCAAACAATGCTGTAATTATTAATGTAATTGGAACAGTCAACGATGTATTTCTAAGCTAAATGCAAAATATAATCATTTAAACAGGTAACTTACTTTTAGTCAAGTCAAGTCAAGTAGGCTTTTATTGTCATTCCAACCATATACAGTTAGTACACAGTGAAACGAAACAACGTTCCTTCAGGACCAGGGTGCTACATACATGCAACAACATAAATTTACAACATACATTTTTAAGTTACTCTAAAAGAAGAACTATCAAATATCTATACAAAAATATACAATAGACAAAGTGCACGTGCAAATGTGCAAACAAAGAGGTACATGACAGACACAACAATGTAACACATAACAGTCCTTTTTTGATGAAGTATGAATTGAGGTGGTGGGAAGAGCAGCAGTGAACAGTTTACATTTTGACAAGAGTATTGTGTGCAAATAGCAGTCAAATAAATATTGTGCAAAAAATTGCGAGGAGCAGCACAGGTAGGTAGGTATGAGCAGATTGAGATGGATGTATATCAGTGTGATTGTACATGTGTGTTTATCAGTCCAGTCCAGATGTTATTTAGTTCGTCTGAGTGATTTGTGTGTGCGTGTTTATCAGTCCAGTCTCTTTGTGTTAAGGAGACGGATGGCTTGCGGGTAAAAACTGTTTCTCAGTCTGGATGTGAGTGCCCGAATGCTTCGGTACCTTTTTCCAGATGGCAGGAGGGTGAAGAGTGAGTGTGATGGATGTGTCCGGTCAGCCACAATGCTGGTGGCTTTGCGGATGCAGCGTGTGGTGTAAATGTCTTCGATAGAAGGGAGAGAGACCCCGATGATCTTCTCAGCTGTCCTCACTATCCGCTGTAGGGTCTTGCGGTCTGACATGGTACAATTCCCAAACCAGAAAGTGATGCAGCTGCTCAGGATGCTCTCAATAGTTCCTCTATAGAAGGTGGTGAGGATCGGTGGTGGAAGCTGTGTCTTTCTCAGCCTTCTCAGGAAGAAAAGACATTGTTGGGCTTTCTTATGCAGAGAGCTGGTGTTGAGGGACCAGGAGAGGTTCTCCTCTAGGTGGACGCCCAGGAATTTTGTGCTCTTGACGATCTCCACAGAAGAGCCGTCGATGCTGAGCGGAGAGTGATCGCTCCGAGTCCTCCTGAAGTCAACAACCATCTCTTTTGTCTTTTCGACGTTCAGAGACAGGTTGTTGTCTTTACACCAGTCCGTTAGCCTCTGCACTTCCTCTCTTTACGCTGACTCGTCATTCTTGCTGATGAGACCCACCACGGTCATGTCATCAGCGAACTTGATGATATGATTGGAGCTGTGTGTTGCTACACAATCATGAGTCAGCAGTGTGAACAGCAGGGGACTGAGCACGCAGCCCTGGGGGGCCCCAGTACTCAGTGTGGTGGTGCTGGAGGTGTAGCTCCCGATCCGCACTGCTTGAGGTCTTTCGGTCAGAAAGTCCAGGATCCAGTTACAGAGGGAGGTGTTCAGGCCCAACAAGTTCAGCTTCCCGATCAGGTGTTGGGGGATGATTGTGTTGAATGCTGAACTGAAGTCTATGTACAGCATTCTGACGTAAGTGTCTTTCTTGTCAAGATGTGACAGTGCCAGGTGGAGTGTGGTGGAGATGGCGTCATCCGTTGAACGGTTTGGACAATACGCGAACTGCAGGGGGTCTAGTGAGGGGGGCAGCAGGGACTTGATGTGTCTCATGACGAGCCGCTCGAAGCACTTCATGATGATGGGTGTGAGTGCAACAGGGCGGTAGTCATTGAGACAGGACACAGAAGACTTCTTCGGCACGGGGACGATGGTGGTAGATTTAAAGCATGTGGGAACGACGGCGCTGCTCAGAGAGATGTTGAATATGTCGGTGAGAACACCTGCCAGCTGTTCTGCACATTCTCTGAGCACTCTGCCTGTGATGTTGTCTGGTCCAGCAGCTTTACGTGGGTTGACTCTGCGTAGAGTTTTCCTCACATCTGCCGTGGTGAGACACAGCACCTGGTCACTCGGAGGAGGGGTGGTCTTCCTCGGCGTCACGTCGTTCTGCATGTCGAACCGTGCGTAGAAGTTGTTCAGCGCATCTGGAAGGGAGCCGTCACTGTCACAGGTAGGTGATGTCGTCCTTTAGTTAGTGATGGCTTGTATACCCTGCCACATGCGCCGTGTGTCACCGCTGTCCCTGAAGTGATTGTGGATTCTCTGGGCGTGTGCGCGCTTCGCCTCTCTGATGGCCCGGGACAGTTTGGCCCTTGCTGTTCTTAGGGCCGCCTTGTTCCCCGCTTTGAAGGCAGAGTTTCTGGTTCTCAGTAGTGCACGCACCTCCGCAGTAATCCACGGTTTCTGGTTGGGTCGTGAGATGATGATCGGTGCACTTGTTGATGTAGCTGGTCACTGATGACGTGTACTCCTCCAAGTCGGTGAAGTTGCCGTAGGTTGCAGCCTCCCTAAACATGTTCGTCAGTGTTCTCGAAACAGTCCTGAAGAGCAGAGATGGCTCCTGCTGGCCAGGTTTTCACCTGCTTCAGAACCGGTTTTGAACGCCTGACGAGTGGTCTGTATGCTGGAATTAGCATAACAGAGATGTGATCTGAGTAGCCGAGGTGGGGGCGGGGCTCTGCCCGATATGCGGCAGGGATGTTTGTGTAAACTAGATCCAGCGTGTTTTCCCCTCTCGTTGCAAAGTCCACATACTGATGGAATTTAGGAAGCACTGACTGGAGATTTGCATGGTTGAAATCTCCAGCAACAATGAACAGTCCATCCGGGTGTGTGTTCTGCAGATTACTGATCTTGGCATACAGTTCCCATAGCGCTTCCTTAGCATTAGTGCTAGGTGGAATGTACACTCCGATAATGAAAACGGTGGTGAATTCCCGCGGTAAATAAAAAGGTCTACATCTAACAGTCACAATCTCCACCAACAATGAGCAAAAGCTAGAAACTAGCACAGAGTTCTTACACCATTTCGTGTTGATGTAAACACACAAGCTGCCGCCGCGAGTCTTACCGCACAGAGCTGCGTTTCTGTCGGCGCGAAACGAGGCTAGTCCGTCTAGCCGAATGCCGGTGTCTGGAACTCTGTCGCCGAGCCATGTCTCCGTGAAAACAAACACACAGCAGTCCCTAACCTCACGCTGTGTAGCCTGTTGCAGTCGGATGTAGTCCAGTTTATTTTCCAGGGAGCAGACGTTAGATAAGATGATGGACAGAAGAGCCGGCTGGCTAGGGTTTGTTTTTAGCCTAGCACATACTCCCGCCCGCTTGCCGCGCTTCCGCTTCTTCGCGCACCGCTTACGATGTCCCTTCCTCCGGCCACCGGCATCAGGCAACGCCGAGGACTGTACGCCTGGTTCCCGAAGCAAGCCGAGGTCACGTAGCTTCTCCCGCAGCTCATCTTGAATGAAATATGCCGGTTTATTGAGTTGTTGTCTGGCGGTGGTAAGTATGAACACCGTTTGTGCCGGTGTCCGTAAACTTTGTAAAATAAACACGCTACGACACGACGTAAACAATGTAGCACCATTTTGGCTCCGGAGTGGCCGCTGCGTGCTACTGCCGCGCCGCCATCTTGGATCCCAGCATGCCGAGGATCAGCATGTGAGGATTCACTCACAGGAATAAAGATGCAGTAGTCCAGAATGTGCACTGAGAACAAGTCAGGCCAACCTAGCCTCTAGAAAGGTGTCTTTGGGCATGCCTGGACTTGTCTGAATGAGTAGAGAGAAGAGAGAATAGATCCAGCAGAGGATTTTCAAACAAGCTGTTATGGGACAAGCAAAATGGGAATGATGGCTCCGGCAGACTGACCAATTTTCCAGCTTAATCCAGATTGATGTTCTAACTTTTTGTCTTCTTACGAAGAGCAAACATATAACAGATAAGTATTTATAATATATTCACTCGAAACTCCTGTTATATCGCTAAGTTTTAATAGTTTTGCCACGCACCCGCGTCTAGCTGGCTATCCCATTAGCATCGCTAGCCCATTAGCCCGGCTATCACAAGTTTGCCTACGCGTTTTCCACACCAATTATCTCCGTTTTTTGACACCATGTCGGTTGTGTGTCTGCCTCTGAGTGCAGGTGAGGACACACTGGAGCTTCACTCGGCGGATTTGGAGATGGAGGCCTTGGAGAAGCAGATCCGCGACCTACAGGTGAAGCTGGCCCAGCTACGACAGCGGAAAGCCGCGCAGGAATTGTTACGGACCGACGCTCACCTGTCCCAGGTAAATTCTCGGCATAACACACATCCTTCCACAACCTCTACTCCGCGTGTTTCTCTGTCCAGGTCCAACGCACCACGAACGCAGCCCGCCCAGGTTTCCTTCACCCCGGCGCCGGGATACCACGAAGCCTGGATACAGCAGCAGCAGAAGACGCTCGCTAGGCCCCGGGCGAGGACCTCTCCCTCTCCGCCGCCGCCCGTCTTCGAGATCCCGACCCGAAACCGCTTCGCTCCTCTTCGCGAGACGGTACACGACGCGCTGGTCATCGGAGACTCCATCGTCTGGCACGTCCGTGCTACCACGGCTAAAGGTAAGGTTCGCACTCGCTGTTTACCTGGTGCTCGTGTTCTTGATGTTGCTGCACAGGAGCCTGCGGCCCTGAGGGAGAACTTTGGAGCTGTGGTCCTTCATGCTGGCACGAACGACACCAGGCTGAGGCAGACGGAGATCCTGATGAAGGACTTCAGGATCCTGGTTGAGAAGGTCCGCAGCACATCACCCACGACAAGGATCATCATATCCGGACCGCTTCCCACATTCCAGCGAGGAATCGAGAGGTTCAGTAGATTGTTGGCTTTAAATGAATGGTTACAATCTTGGTGTCAACAACAGAGATTACCCTTTGTTGATAATTGGAATGTTTTCTGGGAGCGTCCTAGGCTCTACCACACCGATGGCCTGCACCCTAGCAGAGCTGGAGCAGCAGTCCTCTCAGACAACATCTCCAGAAACACTACAAACCATCTGACTGGCGGTGAGTCCTGTCTTAGATTCCAAACATAATAGCCAAATTGCAACTCACCATACTGATAGATGCGCACACATAGCTTGTCCTATAGAAACTGTGTCTGTTCCCCGAATAGTGAGAAAAAAGAATAAATTTGTTAAAATCGCTCGAAACAATCTAATAACTATAAAACCAGAAATAAGTAATCAAAATATATCTCTAAAGTTTGGGCTTCTCAACATCAGATCCCTTGCGCCTAGAGCACTGATTGTTAATGAAATGATCTCATATTGCTGTCTTGACGCACTCTGCCTTACTGAAACCTGGCTCAGACCAAATGAATATATTGGTTTAAATGAGTCTACTCCGTCAGGATATTTCTATAAGCACGAAACCCGTCAAACTGGTTGTGGTGGTGGTGTCGCAACTACTGTATCTACAGTGATGTTCTCACTGTTACTCAGAAAACAAGGCCCAAGTTCAACTCGTTTGAAGTGCTTATCATTAATGTTGCACTCAGCGAAATACATAATAAACCCTTGCTACATTTTGTTCTGGCCACCGTGTACAGAACCCCAGGGCCATATGTCAATTTTCTTAAAGAGTTTGGACATCTGCTATCAGACCTATTGGTTAACTCTGACAAAGTGCTGATAGTAGGAGACTTTAACATTCATGTAGACGATGCTAACAACGCTTCAGCACTCGCATTTATAGATTTGCTAAATTCCTTTGGGGTTAAACAAAATATAAATAGACCAACTCACCGCTTTAATCATACGCTAGATTTAATTATATCCCATGGTATAGATGTCTAATATAGACATTCTACCTCAAAGTGATATCACAGATCATCATCTCTTAGTATGTACTCTACCTGTAGAACAGCGTAGCTGTGCCTCCCCACGTTATCAATTCAGTAGAAATATTAATCCGACTACTAAAGACAAATTCAAATCTTTTTAATCTGCCGGATCTGTCCCAATTTCTTATCAGACCCCTAAATGCAGACGATCTAGATGAAGTGACTAGCAGCATGGGCACTATTTTTACCAGTACATTAGACACTGTTGCTCCCATCAGATTAAAAAAAGTCAGAGATAAAACACTTGCACCATGGTACAATAGTCATACTCACGCCCTAAAGAGAGCAACCCGTAACCTTGGACGAAAATGGAGAAAAACTAAATTAGAAGTTTTTAGAATCGCGTATAAAGGTAGTATGTGCAGCTATAGACGGGCTCTAAAAGCGGCTAGGGCCGAGCATCTGAGCCAACTCGTAGCAAGAAACCAAAACAACTCCCTGCAGGGAGTATCCTATCACAGCTTAGTTCATTTTGTAGATCTGAACGGAGAACTGTCTGGTGTAATGCCAGTGAAATATGCGGTGCCACAAGGGTCAGTTTTAGGACCTCTGCTGTTCTCAATATACATGCTTCCCTTGGGTAACATCATTAGAAGACATGGCATTAGTTTCCATTGTTATGCTGATGATACTCAGTTATACATTTCCACAAAACCAGACGAAATACCCAAATTGTCTAGACTAACTGAGTGTATTCAAGATATAAAAGATTGGATGACCGATAATTTTCTTTTACTAAATTCAGATAAGACAGAGATATTACTTATTGGCCCAAAAACCAGTACACACCAGCTCTCACAATTACACACCAGTACACACCAGCCTGCGTTTAGAAGGATGTACTGTTACCACCAGCTCGACAGTGAAGGACCTGGGTGTAATATTAGACAGTAACTTATCCTTTGAAAATCATATCTCCAACATCACAAAAACAGCCATTTTCCACCTTAGAAATATTGCCAAGCTTAGGAACATTTTATCTGTATCTGATGCAGAAAAGCTGGTTCATGCATTCATGACCTCCAGACTGGACTACTGTAATGCATTACTGGGTGGCTGTCCTGCATCCTCAATTAACAAGCTACAGTTAGTCCAAAATGCAGCCGCCAGGGTTCTCACTAGATCCAGAAAATATGATCATATAACCCCAATATTATCATCCCTGCACTGGCTACCTGTTCATTTTAGAATTAATTACAAAATAGCATTACTTACACACGTGGACAAAATTGTTGGTACCCTTTGGTCAATGAAAGAAAAACTCACAATGGTCACATAAATAACTTTAATCTGACAAAAATAATAATTTAAAAAAAATTCTATAAACGTTAACCAATGAAAGTCAGACATTGCTTTTCAACCATGCTTCAACAGAATTATTTAAAAAAAATAAACTCATGGAACAGGCCTGGACAAAAATGATGGTACCCCTAGAAAATACTGAAAATAATGTGACCAAAGGGACATGTTAATTCAAGGTGTGTCCCACTAATTAGCATCACACGTGTCTACAATCTTGTAATCAGTCAGTGGGCCTATATATAGGGCTCCAGGTAGTCACTGTGTTGTTTGGTGCCATGGTATGTACCACACTCAACATGGACCAGAGGAAGCGAAGGAAAGAGTTGTCTCAGGAGATTCGAAAGAAAATTATAGACAAGCATGTTAAAGGTAAAGGCTATAAGACCATTTCCAAGCAGCTAGATGTTCCTGTGACTACAGTTGCACGTATTATTCAGAAATTTAACATCCATGGGACTGTACCCAACCTCCCTGGACGTGGCCGCAGGAGGAAAATTGATGAGAAATCAAAGAGACGGATAATCCGAATGGTAACAAAAGAGCCCAGAAAGACTTCTAAAGAGATCCAAGGTGAACTTCATGCTCAAGGAACATCAGTGTCAGATTGCACCATCCGTCGTTACTTGAGCCAAAGTGGACTACATGGGAGACGACCAAGGAGGACACCATTGTTGAAAACAAATCATAAAAAAGCCAGACTGGAATATGCCAAACTACATGTTGATAAGCCACAAAGCTTGTGGGAGAATGTCCTATGGACAGATGAGACAAAAATCTAACTTTTTGCCAAGGCACATCAGCTCTATGTTCACAGATGGAAAAATGAAGCATATGAAGAAAAGAACACTGTCCCTACTGTGAAACATGGAGGAGGCTCTGTTATGTTCTGGGGCTGCTTTGCTGCACCTGGCACAGGGTGTCTTGAATCTGTGCAGGGTACAATGAAATCTCAAGACTATCAAGGGATTCTAGAGAGAAATGTGCTGGCCAGTGTCAGAAAGCTGGGTCTCAGTCGCAGGTCATGGGTCTTGCAACAGGACAATGACCCAAAACACACAGCTAAAAACACCCAAGAATGGCTAAGAGGAAAACATTGGACTATTCTAAAGTGGCCTTCTATGAGCCCTGACCTCAATCCTATTGAGCATCTTTGGAAGGAGCTGAAACATGCTGTCTGGAAAAGGCACCCTTCAAACCGGAAAAAACTGGAGCAGCTTTCTCATGAGGAGTGGGCCAAAATACCTGCAGAGAGGTGCAGAAGTCTCGTTGACCAGTTACAGGAATCGTTTGATTGCAGTGATTGCCTCAAAAGGTTGTGCAACAAACTATTAAGTTAGGGGTACCATCATTTTTGTCCAGGCCTGTTCCATGAGTTCATTTTTTTAAATAATTCCATTGAAGCATGGTTGAAAAGCAATGTCTGACTTTTATTGGTTAACATTCATAGACAATCCCGACAGGCCTCGTGGAAGTTGTGGGTCGATGATGAGCACTACCTGGTTGACCCCAACGTTGCTCTTATCCTTCAGCCATTTTTGTCTTTCCTGTAGTGTTGGCAGATAGTAGTGGATAAATCTCGTCCAGAATTGATCTGCATGTATTTGGCTATGTCTCCACCTCCTAGTCCCAAGGAGATTGCTGGAGTCATACATCACTTGTGCTAGAGAGGAGTCATGGTGGCCCATAAGGAGGATGTTAGGTGTGATGGGGTCTGGGTCAGCAATATCAGATGATACATAGCCTAAAGGCCAGAATGCTTCAGACTGATACAAAAAATCTGGTCGATTAGCCCAACTAATTGTGTCAACTCCATCAAGGATTTACCGCGGGTTATGTCATCTGCTGAGTTACTTCCAGAATTCACATACCTCCATGAATGAGCATTCGTTAGGGACTGAATTTCAGCCACTCTGGTACCTACAAAGACCTTATACCTGCAGGAATCAGACTGTAGCCAGTGAAGAACAGTGGTGGAATCCGACCAAAGAAAAGTTTGCTTGTTGGAGACTGTAAGTTCTGTTTCAAGAACTTTAGCTATTTATGCCCCAGTAAGTGCTGCACTCAGTTCAAGTCGAGGCATTAACAGCTGTTTCTTTGGTGCTACACGGGAGCGGGCCAACACGAATGAAATGTGCACCTGGCCATCTTTGTCTTCTGTGCGCATATAAAATACCGAGCCATATGCTCTTTCTGATGCATCACAGAAAATGTGCAGGTCCCGAGTGAACGTGTCATCATACACTTGAAATGGAGTGTAACATCTAGGAACTTCAAGCTGCTCTATGCTAGGTAGTTCTTGTACCCAGTTTAACCATCATCCCATTCAACATGATGCTTCCATAGGTCCTGGATGAGGATCTTGGCTTGGGTCATGAATTGATTTAGGTATCCGAGAGGGTCATACTGTGATGCCAGTACCTTATAGATGTTTCTTAAGGTGGGTTGGAGACATTCGAATCGCTGAGGTCTATATCCTAGGGAATCAGTCAGACAATTCCATCTCAATCCGAGTGTACCCTCCAAGAGGTCTTGACTCTTTTGGGAAAGCCATAGTTCACTACTCAGTGACTTTGCTTCTGATGGAAGGTGTTCAATAACCTCTGGCCTGTTGCTGGCCCATTGACAGAGTTCAAATCCTCCAGAAAGCAACAATTGTCGCAGGCCATCTACAAGAGCTCTTGCCCTTTCTGGTGAATCTAGGCTTTGGAGACAGTTGTCGACATAGAATTACTGGTTGACTGAGTCTAACAGGAAAGAATTACTGTACTGTCATGGGCTGTGTGTTGCAGGGCATATATAGCGCAACAAGGACTGCATGTTGTGCCAAATGGAAGCACTTGCCACTCATAAATCTTTGGCTGCTCAGTTCTTTGCATGTTTCTCCAGATAAAGCGTAGGATGCTTTTGTCATCTGGCAGCAGGCAAACTTGGTGAAACATTCCCTTCACATCTCCACTTACAGCTACAGTATGTTGTCTAAACCGGAGTAGGACTCCAAGCAAAGATCGACCAAGTATGGGACCATGTATCTGTTTAAGAATATACAGTGGAACTTCAGATTGCGAGTGACACAGTAAATTTTGACTTGAAAAACGAGACTTGAAAGTCTTGGTTTATGAGTGCCGAATATCATGTATCACGCATGCGCTCTTGTTTTGACACTAAGCGTCACGTAATCACAACTGAGCCAATGACTTTTCTCTCTCTTGTGCTGCGGAATTGTGGGTAATCGTCTCCCCTGCTGGGTCTTAGTGCTCGTCTCTTACTGGTATAATCAACATCTCCCTCTATTTCAGCGTGTCTTCTATGTGTGTATGTGCACGTAATTTGACACAGACACAAACGCACACTCTCTCGCCTTTACACTCCCCCCCCCCCCCCCCCCCCCCCCCCCCCCCGGCTTCCACACACATACAGACACTCTGCTCCACACAGAAACTCTGCTTTGTCGCGATTTTTTTTTTGACTTTACAGCAGTGATTTTGTTTGTATGCACTCACATGAGTGTCATTCGAGAGATTTCATTAAACAGATTCACGTTAAAATTTACTTGCAATCCAAGGTTCCACTGTACTCCGTTTTGTCCTCATTTAAAAACAGAACATTTTGTGACACTGTTTAATGTCACTCAATCAATCAAATAAATGTTGAAGAGCATGTTTTTGTCATTGAGTTTTGGGAGCAGATATATTTACAAATCATTTGCATAAAAATGTAAGGAAAGTTGTTGGCTACTAATAATTGATCCCCAAGGAACCCTATACAATGAAAAATAATAATGGGTCCTAGAATCAAACCCTGTGGTAAAAGCAAAAAGCACATGATGCTCCAATCTTTTAAAGCAAAGCACATGATGAGGAAGAATCGCCAACTATCACAGAGAAACTCCTATTAGATAGCTAATTGTGGAACCAGGCAAGTGCTCTGCCACGGTCCCCAATATAAGGTTCGAGATGAGAAATTAGAATTTCATGATACACAGGATGAAAACCAGTAATATGTCAAGATTTAAAACCATAATGAATTTTTTTAAAAACAGAATTGTCCTTTAAAAAGCACTGTAACAAAAAAAAAACAAGTATTTTTAGAACTAGAAAAAGTAAGATGGAAAATAGATCTGTAATTAGACCCTTCCATGAGCTGTTGTATTCAAGGGAGCTCAAGAATTGCACAGTTGGGTATAAACATCCTGCATTAGGAACACATACCCAGAAATGACATTAACTGCTTTTTGATAATTGGTTTAAATATGTTTTTAGTAGCTACTCTTCTGCTAGGGTCCAATTTTTTGGAATTTCATTTGCTGTTATACAAACTGCAGTTGGATCAAAAGTGATTTCTCAATCACAGAATCACAAGGGCTAGGCTTCGTACCCACTCTCCCCAATTTTTCTATTCTCGTCAATTCATGTGGACAGTGAGATGTGTGCAAATGTGCCATTTATTGTGAAAGTATATGGTTTTCCAGTTCTGGTTTTCACTCTAGACAATAAAGTCCAGCTTTATTGCACAATCAACCATTTTCACTGGAATGGCAACCATGCAGACCTCAATCAGTTCCGGTGATAAATATTTTATATGTTGCATTGTGGACCTTCTCATCCAGCCACGTGACTTTAACAAGGGCAATAGCTCCTAGCTGTCTGCCCAGAATGTGTCATAGTTTGGGTGAGTTCGACCAATTCTTCAACAGGTTTGACTGCCTCACTACTTTACCAATGACTGTCTGTCCTGTTATCACCTCCCCTACCCCTCAACTACTGCCTCAGTCCTCACCCACACTACAACAACGCAGCCCCCCACAGCACAACAGGTCAGAAGAGAACTGAGGAGCCTCCGCCCCACCAAGGCTATTGGTCCAGACAGGATAAGCCCATGAATGCTGAAAGCCTGTGCCAATGAATTGAGTGAGCCATTACAATACATCTTCAACCTGAGTTTTGAACTATGGAAAACATCATGTCTCATCCCAGTTCCAAAGAAAAATGGGCCAACAAAATCTTAATGATTACAGGCTTGTGGCGCTGACATCATAAAGACGGCACACGCGCACTTTAAAACACCATTCGGAAATTAGAGTGTAAATTGCGTCAAACTAAATTGTTAGTATTTCAAATAACATGAAAGGAGAGCATCTGAACTATGGAAAAGCTCTTAGTGTAGCTAGATCAATGCATCTCTACACTCTTATAGAAAACAACAAAAATAATCCTAGATTTTTATTTAATACCGTAGCCAAATTAACCAGAAATAAGAACACTGCAGAAATCTCCACAATAACAACACACAGTAGTGAGGACTTCATGATTTTTTTTTTAAATAATAAAATTTTAAATATTAGGCATAAAATTGAGTCTTTGAAACCAGACAATGTAATTCATGCTGATGTTAACCTAACCATGTCAAATCTGACCCTAGAATACTTTACTCCCCTTGAAGAGAATGAACTCATTTTACTCATCTCTTCTGGAAATTCATCAACCTGTATATTAGATCCTATACCGACACATTTTCTCAAACAAATAGTGCCAGAAATAACAGAACCCCTGTTAAAAATAATTAATTCTTTACTCAGCATTGGGTATGTTCCAAATGGTTTTAAATTAGCAGTTATTAAACCGATAATTAAGAAGTCTGACCTCGACCCCTGTCAGCTGTCCAATTACAGGCCAATATCAAACCTCCTTCACAGATTAGAAAATGTAGTAGGAATTAAGGGAACAGCCGTCTCGTGGGTCAGATCCTATTTGACTGATCGTTATCAGTATGTAGATTTAAATGGTAATTATTCTGCATGTTATCTAGTGCAGTTTGGTGTCCCACAGGGTTCAGTTTTAGGCCCACTGCTTTTTTCCCTTTACATGCTTCCTTTGGGCAAAATAATCCGTAAGCATGATATTAATTTTCACTGTTATGCTAATGATACACAGTTATAAGTCTCAGCAAAACCAGATGAGAGAAACCAGCTTGCTAAACTTGAGCAATGCGTAAAGGATATAAGAGGCTGGATGCTAATTAACTTCCTTCTGCGTAATCCTGATAAGACAGATGTTCTAGTCATAGGACTGCATGCAGCTAGAAGCAAGATTTTAGATCACACTGTAATTCTAGATGGTCTTTCTGTTCTATCTAGTGCAATAGTAAAAGACATTGGTGTGATTCTAATCTTTCCTTTGAAGCTAATGTAGACAATATCACCAGGATGGCATTGTTTCACCTCAGAAATATTGGCAAGTTAAGGAATATATTGTCACTAAATGATGCAGAAAAACTAGTCCATGCCTTTATCACCTCTAGGTTGAACTATTGCAACGCTTTACTGTCTTGCTGTTTAACTAGGTGCATAAACAAACTTCAACTAGTTCAACTACTCCCCCACTCTTTCCCTCTCTTTGTTGAGCTACATATTTTGTTCCTGAGCTGCCATTGATTCCGCCTCCCTCTGCCTTCTGGACCTGCCTGACTCATTTTGGTGCCCCGCTTCTAGTTGGAGAGATCGTCACATGGATGCCCTGTGTGTCTCTTTTGGGATGCGTCCGGTGTCTGGGCATGGTTTCACTCTACTATGAAGACAGTTCTGGCCTTGACTGATGTTGACAGCTGTTTCTCTGTAGACTTGTTACAGTCGCTCGATAGTTCAGGACTGGAATTTCCTACAAGTCCACCTGAGCCTCCAATAACTACCTGGACTCCTCCATGTTAACATCAGTTAACAGTTGTTATACTGAACTGCCTGGAATCTAACACACAGTATGAATGCAGATCAATTCCTGCTTTCTGTTTCATCCAAATGAGAATGGGTTCCCTGTTGAGTCCAGTTCTTCTCAAGGTTTCTTCCTACTGCCATTTCAGGGAGTTTTTCCTTGCCACTGTCGCCCTCGGCTTGCTCATCAGGGACAATCTGACCATTTTGATTCATATACATTCACATTCCATACAAACTTAAATAATTCTTTTGATTGCATGAAGCTGCTTTGCACAATTACAATTGTTAAATTGCGCTATACAAATAAAATTGAATTGAATTGAAGATGTTTGAACAGCTGTATTCATATTCTCAGACCTCAGGTTAGTCATGCACTGGATCTCCTGCATTTTGTCTACAGGCAGAAAGTTGGTGGGTTATTGAGAGGGGAAACAAGCTGACTGACATGCAGGTGGATTCACATCTGGTGATCTGGATCACAGACTAGCTCATCAGAAGGGACTGCATCTCTGAAACTCTTTCCAGCAGCACAGAAGCATACAGGGAACTGTCCTCGGTCCTTACCTGTTCACTCTATACACCTCGGACTTCACATACGACTTGGAGTCATGCCATTGTGGGGTGTATTAGTGATGGACAGGAGGGCGAGTACAGAATACAGCCTGGTCAAGCTACCACTAAAGATTATTAAGACCAAAGAGGCGGTTATTGACTTTCATCAGTCCGGGTCTCCCCTGCTACCTGTCTTCATCGAGGCAGGGGATGTTGAGAGGGTCAGGTCATACAGATACCTGGGGCTACAGCTAGATGACAAACTGGACTGGTCAGTGAACACTGACTATCTAGTTCTCAAGAGACTAGGATCTTTCAACATCTATAAAAAGCTCCTGATGATATTTTATCAGTCAGTCATCTCCAATAGGCCTTTCTATGCGGCGGTGTGCTGGATAGGTCTCAAACAGGGATGCCATGCGATTGGACAAAGTGGTCAGGAGAGCTGGTTTGGTAGCAGGTCTGGAGCTGGACTCTCTCGATGTGAGAGAGTGGTGGAGAACAGTACACTTAACAAAATGCTGTTCATCATGGCCAACACAGACCACCAACTTCAAATACTTTTCTGCAACCAGAAGAGTGTGTTCAGCGAAAGACTTCGGTTGGAAAGCTGCTCAACAGACAGACTTTCTCTCTCTTGAACACCTCACTACAATGACTGGTGGACTGGGAGATCTATTCTAGGCTTGTCTGCTATTTACATCATGGTGTTACATGCATAACTCTTATCTGTTAGCTAATAAGAATATCCCTATTTTACATACGCGGTTTCGCGCAGTGGCCGTAAGTACGGTTCATCCTGATTCACTGCGAGTTTTGGGGCTGTGATTAGGTTTCCATCTTTCTGCGCGTCGGTCCTCGCATAGGCAAACTGCATAGGTGAGATAGGGGTATAACAGCAGGAATAACAGAAGGGGGTGGGTTATTGGGGGCGGGGCTTTCTCACACACTAATGGATTGAGAATGACTGCTGTCTGGATATTGGAATATTGGATTATATTTTTGAAAAAGTAACTAAGTAAGTTGGATTACTCTAACGCGTTACTTTGTAACGCATTACACCCAACACTATTAACTATATACTCTTAGTATATCTTACATGGTTTATTCTTAGACTTTCATTGCACTAGTAACTTCTGGTCATTTCTCACATTACCCTGTGTGTACTGACTGTGTAAGATATACAATATGCAATCTACACCCTGTCTCTGTGTTACTGTCTCAGTGGCTGCTGGAAATCTGGAATTTCCTTCGGGATCAATAAAGCATCCGTCCGTCTGGAGGTTTTGTTAAGTAAGGAGGTGTTGTATCTACACTGCGTGTGGTTGCATGCACTCTCTGTATTTGCTGATTGGGCTGACCTACTTGAGGATGAGGTCTGTCCAGGTCGAGTTCATCTGAAATGGACTGAGAACAGTGTAATGTGTGAGATTGAGTAGATGCATTTTGTTCACAGCAAGATTTCTCAGTATGTCTTTCTGCCTCCACTTTACACATAGTAAGTGCTAACTGACAAATATGATTTTTTTCTATACTCATAATTTTTTTCTTTTCCTTAAACTTTAAGTTATTTATCTGTTAGAGACTAAAACTACTATTCTGAGGAAAACATTGTCACCCACCAAACTAGATGACACACAGACTCACATAACTTTTGTTATTACCCACACTCTAAAAAATGCTGGGTTAAAAACAACCTTAACCCAGCTGCTGGATAAATATTGGACCAACTACATGCTGGGTTAATTTAACCCAGCAAAATGGGTTACTTATTTAACCCAGCAAGATGGGTCAAATATTCAATCCAAATTCTAGGTCATATTTAACTATACTGCTGAGTTAATTTTACCTCACAAATAGGTTATTATTATTTTTATGTTTTACATGTCTATGGGTAAAACAGTTTAATTACTTTGATATACTGGTCTATTACAAAAGAAAACACTAAGTTTTGCAAACCATACATATATGCAATAAACAACACCCAATTAATTGTACAAAACATAGAAAAATATTTATTTTTCAAAAGCACAAGATCAGATAATACAAAACACGTTCAACAGCGACATCATTACGATACTATTACTGAGAAGCACTAATGCCTGAGAGCAGTGCTGGTCATTATCTCCCAACATCAGGATGTAGGTGTACGGCCTCGACTGACAGATATTCCACGGTGTTGGTTCCAACCTTAGAAAGAAAGAAAGTAAAAGTTTATGGAAAAATTCGAGAGGGTTGGCTAGTATGCATATTTGTAAGAAGATTAATGTTTTGTAACACCTCAGCTATTTTATGTGTTTGCTAACGCTAGCAACCTAGCTAAATGCTAGCGTCATGCTGGCACTACAGTTAACAGTTTAGCTTTCATTCATCACTTCACCACCTTCATACACCCTGCAAGCATTCTACAAAGAAAGCTAAAAAGCTCAGACATTTTTGCAGTTTCTTTCATACACAGGTGGGGTTCTTTGGTTTGGCTAGCTAGCAGCCATTGTCAGATAAACTAGCATGCTATAGCACAGAACAGGCTGAAAGTTTGAGTGTAACACGGTAACAGTAATAAATGTTACATACAGTGAACAAATTCAGTCATAGGTGAGTGAAAGTGTGTATACAGACCTTATATTGAACGTTTACATTTCCTCTTAAATGCGTGAGGAGAAAGAAAAAAAAGACGAAGCCGACACAGCCACTGAATACACCGGTGAACTTCGGGGGAGGGCTGGTCTGATCTGTGATGTTAGCTGTCGCTAGCTAACCCAACTCCAACCCAGCAAGCTGGGTTAAACAAAAAGTACCCAACTCACTGTAAATAACCCAGAAATATTACCCAACAGAGGCAACCCAGCGTTTGGGTAGTAAAAACAACCCAGCATTTTTTAGTGTGCATAGTCTCTCTGATCACACTTCTACTTTTACAAAGGAAAACACAACATATTGAGCCATGTGATACCCTGTGTCTGAATGTCCTCTTTGTACTATATATTATTTACTTGAGATGATATAGTTTACTTCTCTTTTTGGCTTGGCTTTACCCCAGGGGTTCACGTCCAGCTCGTCAGCTGCAATGTCTGTACATATTTTTTGGCCAAAATTATCTACTTAAATTAACAGCTGTTTGTAATAAATCAGTAAAACAAAAGCAATGTAAATGGCTCAACAGAACTAATACAAGTGATTTCTCCAAATTCAACATAAAATGGTCCTTCTAATAATTGCTCCTTCTAATAATTACTGCAGTTCCAGAATTATTCAACCCCCAGAATAAAATCCCTCACAAAATTTGTAAATCAGATGACGTATCAAGCACAGATTAGATCCCTTCGGTGTCCTTGATTTAGGACACGTCAAATACCTGGATGTTCTTAAGATTTGCTGATGGAGCTGTTTGAATGCTTGTTAGAAATGGCAGGTCAAGAGAGTTCTCCATAAAGTTAAGAGAAGAAATCATTACCTTGCACAAAAAGGACAATGGTGGAAAGGAATGACAACGGTACTAAATGTTCAAAGTTAAAGGAACTGTGGCTACACTACCTGGATGCGGCCAAAAGAAAAAGCTATCAAGTGCTGTTACCTGATGCCCTAGGAGGCAAGTCTTGAAATACAGTACCCTCGATTGCAAAGGATCTATAGATAGATTTGGTGACAGCAGGCACTTAAGTTTTACTCTGCACTATAAGGTGTATGTTGAACACTGACGCAAAATGGATTTAATCAAGTATCCTTCAGGAAAACATCATGACACCTGTGAGGAAGGTCAAACTTCAGTGTCATTGGACCTTCTAACATGACAGTGATCCAGGCATACTTTAAAGTTCACCAAGGCTTGATTTCAGATGAAGTTCTGGAGGGTTCTAGAGTGGCCATCATAGTTGCCTGACTTGAACCCAATAGGACAAATTTAAAAAAAGCAGTTACAGCATAGAAACCCAAGAATCTTACTGAAGCAGAGGCCATTGCACAAGACTAACAGGTCGAAGATTCCTCAAACACAGCTAGAAGTTAGTGTCTGGCTTTATATCCCTTCTGCAGCAGGTCAATACCTATATAACTGAGTACTGCTTTACTGAGTACTGCTTTATTGAGTACGGAAGATGTTTCTCATCAAAAGGTTGAATAACTCTGATACTGTAGTAATCATTAAAAGAATCATTTTGTCTTGACCTTGGAAAAATTGCTTCTCATATCTTTGTTGAGCTATTTAAATTGTTTTATTCTGATAAACAGATTTTATTCTTTTTTTCTTTAAATCTGATTTATTACAGACAGCTGCAAGTTAGTAATTTTGGGCAAAAAAAAAAAAATTCAGTAATGGTTACAACTGAAAATACAACATCCTGAAAATTTAGAAAATCAAAATTTTATTTTAGTATGAATTTGACGTTACACTTTATTTTTCTGGTCACTGGCAGCTGTGGAAGCATTTCACTGCATGTCAAACTGCGTATGGTTGTGTATGTGACAAATAAAATTTGAATAAAAATTAAATTTAGCTCAGTGATTAAGGCATTGAACTACTGATTGGAAGTTCCCAAGGTCAAACCCCAGCACCACCAAATTGCCCATGTTGAGCCCTTGAGCAAGGTCCTTAGCTCACGCCTGCTCGTATGTATAATGACAAAAAACCCTGGACAATGGCATCACTTTGGATAAGGGCATCTGCCAAATGCTGTGAATGAATTTAAATTTGAAATGCAAATATAACTCTCAGAACCAGATTCAGGTGACCAGCATCAGAGAAGGTAAAAAACTCAATAAAACTAATAAATGATGAAGAAAAAATTATTTTTCCCTTTTTGTCAATCTGATATCTTTTGAGCATTTTTCCTGTCTGTCATGCCATTTACTGTATGTTGCACTAACCCCATCTGTCAGTCTCTTATTCCCTTTGGGGTGTCAACTGGACAAAAAAGAGGGGACCCATTGAGTAACTGACTACAAGACTGAACTGACAGCTAAGGGGTGGAGTGTCAAACTGGGTCCAGATGGGGCTGGTGTGGGTGCAGGCTGTAATTCCATCCAAGCAGAAGCTGCACATGATATTGTATTAAAAGCAAAGAATGACTAATTAAATAGAGTAACCAGTTACCCACTCTTTCTGTCAGCTGGTTTTAGTGTTTTGGAGTCCTTGATCACTTTCTCGTCCTCTCTTTGAATAGCTCTCAGTGTTGTACTTTTTGAGGATTATCTGGAAATTATCTGGGGGTAATATTAGACAGTAACTTATCCTTTGAAAATCATATCTCCAACATCACAAAAGCAGCCATTTTCCACCTTAGAAATATTGCCAAGCTTAGGAACATTTTATCTGTATCTGATGCAGAAAAGCTGGTTCATGCATTCATGACCTCCAGACTGGACTACTGTAATGCATTACTGGGTGGCTGTCCTGCATCCTCAATGAACAAGCTACAGTTAGTCAAAAATGCAGCCGCCAGGGTTCTCACTAGATCCAGAAAATATGATCATATAACCCCAATATTATCATCCCTGCACTGGCTACCTGTTCAGTTTAGAATTAATTACAAAATAGCATTACTTACGTACAAGGCTCTAAACGGTCTAGCTCCCACATACCTAACCAGTCTTCTGATACGTTACAATCCACCACGCTCCTTAAGATCAGAAAACTACTGGTAGTTCCCAGAATATCAAAATCTACAAAAGGAGGTAGGGCATTTTCATATTTAGCTCCAAAGCTTTGGAATAGCCTTCCTGACAGTGTTCGGGGCTCAGACACAGTTTCCCAATTTAAAAGTAGACTCATGACGCATCTCTTTAATCTGGCATACACATAATTAATTTCTTTACCTCATACTCCAGTACATCTATCCTGAATGGCAACCACGCTAATTCTTTTCACCTGCTCTTTATTTTTCCACCCATCCCGAGGCATCTGGAGATTGTGCCAGCTTCAGTAGACAGAGTTCAACCCTGCGAGGTTCCTGAGGCATCCAGAGAAGGACCTGCTCCAGCTGGATTCTTCTTCATGTTGGTTTGGAGCTACACATGCTGCTCCTGAGCTCCCAGTGATCCAGACCCCCATCTGCCCTCTGCACCTGCTGACTCATCCCTGAGCTGAACTGGACTTTGTGTTAATTTAAATAACTTCTGTTATATCGAACTTTCAGCTGCATAACACACATGATGTTCTACAATTTCTGTTATCTGTCATCACCCAGATGAGGATGGGTTCCCTGTTGAGTCTGGTTCCACTCAAGGTTTCTTCCTATTGCCATCTCAGGGAGTTTTTCCTTGCCACTGTCGCCGTCACCCTTGGCTTGCTCATCAGGGACAATCTCATTATCTAGACACATTTTTCTTACACATATATACATTTCCATAAGTCTTCTTTTCATTTTCTTTTCATTTCTGTGAAGCTGCTTTGAGACAATGACCATTGTTTAAAGCGCTATAGAAATAAAATTTAATTGATTTGAATTGAATTGAAATTCACCTCAGGACACCAAGAAATTGTGGTGGAAATGCTTTTTTTTTTTTTTTTTTTTAAAGATCATTAATCAGAGTGCTTTGTAAGTAAAATCAAAGGTTTTATTTAAAACAAACTGGCAGTCAGTGTCGAAAGAGCCCCGTTTCTTTTTTTACAAGCAATTTCATAGGCACTGCATACAAAACTCCCATTGCCTCACACGAACACACACACACACACATGGTCAATCCAAAACAATCAATGTCCCTTTCTTTATTTCATGCACACAGAGATGCACATTTTTCATCACATTCCCACATACAAAGCTTTGACCTCAGTTTTGATGAAGTACTTTGAAAGGCTGGTCAATCACTCCCTGATTTACTTGGACTCACTACAGTTTGCATACTGTCTGATCAACTGATGACGCCATCTCACCCTTCCTACATACAACCATAAGTCACCAGGCCACTAGCAAGGGGTATTATGGTAAAATGTTGTTTGTTGACTATAGTTCATCTTTTAATAATAATTCTCTCCACACTCGCCCCTAAGCTGGAGAACCTGGGCCTCAGCCGATCTGTGTCAGTGGATCTCTAACTTCCTGACTGACAGACCACAGGCAGTACTATAGGCTTCTCTCACCCTCAGCACTGGAGCCCCCCCTGCTGCTGTACTTACTGTACAAGTATGACTCAACCCAATATGAATTTTTTTTTTTTTTAAAGCAGTTGCTGCATGCAAACCCAAGAATCTTACTGAACTAGAGGCCATTGCACAAGACTAATAGGTCGAAGATCTTTTCGAAACATTGCCAGAAGCTAGTGTCTGGCTATACATCCCTTTTGCAGCAGGTCATTACAGCTCAAGGGGACACTACTAAAGTACTAAAGATGTTTCTCATCAAGAGGTTGAATGATTTTAATACTGTGGTAATCATTTAATGAATCATTTTGTGTTGACCTTGGAGAAATAACGTCTTATATTTGTAGTATTGAGCTATTTAAATTACTCTTGTTTTCCTGTTTTATTACAGACAGCTGCAAGTTAGTCATTTTGGGCAAAAAAAAAAATTCAATAGGGGTTACAACTGAAAACTGAAAATAAAATAAAATTTATTTTAATGTGGATTTGATTTAACTACCTTACACTTTATTTTTCTGGTCACTGGCAGCTGTGTAAGCATTTCAATGCATGTCAAACTGTGTATAGTTGTGTACTGTATGTGACAAATAAAATGTTAATGAAAATTTAATTTAGCTCAGTGGTTAAGGCATTAAACTACTGATTGAAAGTCCCCAAGGTCAAACCCCAGCACCACCAAATTGCCCATGTTGAGCAAGGTTAACCCGCAACTGCTTATATGTATAATGATGATAAAATGCAAGTCACCCTGGACAAAGGCATCGGCCAATTTAAATTTATTTACATTTACGTCATTTGAACGATGCAAGTCGCTTTGGATCCAGGCATCTGCCAAATGCCGTAAATAAATTTTAATTTAAAATTTAAATATAACTCTCAGAACCAGTTCCAGATGAGCATCAACAGAGAAGGTAAAAAACTAATAAATTATGAAGAAAAAATAGAACTTACATTTTTAATTTTCACTATTTTTCCCTCTTTGTCAATCTGATATCTTTTACGCATTTGCCCTGTCTGTCATGCCATTGAGCAAGGTCCTTAACCTGCAACTGCTCATGTGTATAATGATAATAAAATGCAAGTCACCCTGGACAAAGACATCGGCCAATTTAAATTTATTTACATTTACGTCATTTGAACGATGCAAGTCGCTTTGGATCCAGGCATCTGCCAAATGCTGTAAATAAATTTTAATTTAAAATTTAAATATAACTCTCAGAACCAGTTCCAGATGAGCATCAACAGAGAAGGTAAAAAACTCAATAAAACTAATAAATGATGAAAAAATAGAACTTACATTTTTAATTTTCACTATTTTTCCCTCTTTGTCAATCTGATATCTTCTACGCATTTGCCCTGTCTGTTTTATTCTGTGGAATAAAACTTTGACTGTCAGTTCAGTCTTGTAGCCAGTCTTTTGGAGACCTTGATCACTTTTTTATCCTGTCTTTGAATTGCTCTCAGTGTTGTACTTTTGAGCATTATCTGGAAATGTGATGAAGCTGGGATACCAACAACAAATGCAGTAATAAATAAAAGATGGAATACCATCTTACCTAAGGACCTAAATGTCAATTAGGGGAGAGCAGTTTTGTTACAGCTAAAATAAGGTAGATGTTAATGTTACCGTCATCTATTCTTATTCTTATCTAATATAGGATTGTATGTGTATATATACATATTAAAATAATTTGATATTCATACTTAATGATAAAAAATGGAAACTTCTGTTTTTATACTTTCTGTATACCACAGAGTGCATTAACTTTTGTCGTGTCCCAGGAGTCCTTTTTTTTAATTTAATTTTTTCCTTTGAGGCTAGAGATAAACCAGGCTCTCACATCTAAAAAGCAAACTTGTCAAACTTGTCAGACATAATGAGCCCAAATTCAGAGATTCATGGAATAACAAAATGTAGTGAAAATGTAAATAATTGCTTATTAAAGAAATCTGGAAATAGATTTAGATAAAGTCTAATGACCATCACAAGGAAATATTTTATGTAATATTATAGGGAAGTAAACCTTGAGAGAAACCAAAGACAAACAAATAAACAAATAAATACATCCTTTTGGTGATGCCAAATAGATAAATAATCACTCACTCACACTTGTTATGATGTTGCACAAAACTAGGAGTGTTGAAATTATAAAAATTGGTTTAGGTATTGTAGGTGGGGTTAGATGCAACCAACCCAAGGTATTGTGCAGTCACTACAAAACTGCAGCAAGTATATAAGTAGCAGTTTACTGTTCCACATTTGCACTGCACAATTGAAAAGGTGAGTGTTGTACGGAAACATCTCTAAAGAGATCCTGAAAAGGTAAATGTTTCAAATCAACATACATATTTAACATATCTATGAGATAGCTCAATGCTCCAATATTAAAAGGTAACAGTGGGAAAAAAAAATTACTTTTATACCAGCAAGTGAAGGATTTGGTTGTTTTGCTTTGAGACATTTTTTTGGAGAGTCGTTTTAGCACTGTTGCCTACCATTTACAGGTTTTGGGTTTTAAATTTTAAATGTACATGTCTTTTACCAAGGCACCCATGACCCTAAACAAGATATATAAGCAATATAGAAAAAGAATGGATAATCTTTTAGGATTCTTAAGCATGTTTTCTCACAAGCTTTGTGCTCTCTAAAACAAGTGAAAATTTTAAGGTTTGAGGGTTTACTCTTTTTTTTTTTTTTTTTTTTGCATAAAAGTTTAACTTAATGGTTATATTTTAAAATCTTGCAGAAATCGAATGTCAGAAGCAGTGCTTCACAGCTGCTAATTGTATATAATAGGAAATATTTTATATTATGCTAATAATTAATTTAAGAGTTTGTATAATACTGTATAATAAATAAGAGTTCTATTATTATTAGCACTTGTTTTCTTGCTAGATACTGACAAATTTTTACCTAAATGAAATTTTTAAAAAATTATTTATTTATTTATTTATTTATTATTATTAGTAGTAGTAGTTGTAGTAATTATAGGAGATTAAAAGGTGTTTTCAAATAGTCACTATTTAGTGAATATAGTGAATAGTTGCTTGGCAGCTTTATTGGACTATGTTTTATGAAGTAACATAAAATCAGTCTCCAACTAGGTGAGACATGATATAACCTTTAATAAAAGACTATAATGAATTACAGTATTGTGCAACCGTTTTGAACTCTCCCTCATTTTTTATACTGATTGTTGTCTCCAAAAAGCCAAATTTTCTTGTATTTTTATGTAGTCTTGAAGGATAGTTCCCCAGGCTTACTGAAGGACTTTTTTTTGTTGTTGTTGAAAATGTTTGTTTCCCATGCTCAGTCCAGTCCCTGTTTCTGAGCAGTTTCAGTGTATTTTTGTTGTTGTTGAAAAAACAAACAAACATCTAAATTAAAGCATGAAGGAGTGAGAAAGAGGTGCAGGTTATGACATATGATCTTGCTGGTAACATGTAACAATATATATAAAAAAAAACAATATGTGTCAAACAAACAATATATTACAAATATACATTGATTATTCTATATTCTTTATCTATTATTTATTTATTTTCAGTGATTTCTTTTTATGAAGTGTTAACGGGTAACGTTTGGATGTTTTTTGTTTAGCAGTTGATTTGATTAATTCTGGAACAATACTGAAGGTTTCACAGCTATGAAATAACACATATGGTGATAATGTTAGACCAACAGCAGCAGTCAATTGTTATTTTAAGACATGAAGGTCAGCTGTTCTGGAACAGTTCTTGCAGGAACAGTATTGTCAAGTGTGTTTGCAAAATCCAACAAGCATCATGATGAAATTATTTCTCTTGAAAACCATCCCAGAAAAGCAAGACCTAAACTTACCTCTGCTGCAGATGAGAAGTTCATTTATAGTCACCAGCCTCAGAAATCAGTGATTAACAAACAGCACCTCGGATTAGAGACGTTATGACGGCTTTACAGAGCACAAGTAGCAGACACAACTCAATATAAACTGTTTAAAGGAGATTATTGTATACTTTCAGCATTGCTTTACAATTTAGGAAGAAATCAAAATCAGGAAAGACCATGGAATTCGAAAGTGTGTCCACAGAAGGTGGTAGATTCCTTAGTCCTCGGTGGCTAGAGACTGAGAATGTCTGGCTTTTAAGTAGGGGTGCAAAACTCTCAGTTCAGATTGTATGTTTTGTGTACTTATTTTTTTCTAAACACGGAAAAGAAAGAAACCAAATATAATTTCCTTTTCATTTATTTCTAAAATAACTTTTGCCTATTGTTTTGAATTAACCTATTTAAGGTTATCTACAGTAGTACACACTCAGAGGCCCGATGGAGCCATGACCTGAGGGGCCAGAGCTACACTGATGGCACGTGTGTGTGTGTGTGTGTGTGTGTGTGTGTGTGTGTGTGTGTGTGTGTGTGTGTGTGTGTGTGTGTGTGTGTGTGTGTGTGTGTAAAAACTGATTTTCTGAATATTGTTGTTCTTTATACACACACAGAGCTGATCCATCTGAATCCATCTGGCTTCCATATGAAAATACAGTTTTGGTACGTGTTTATTATGCATTTCAATTGCATTCCTTCTCATCAAATATCTAAATCCACCTAACCTTTGAGTTAATCCTTCTGTGCTTATTTTACACATCTAGTTTGAATATTTAAAAACTGTCTGACTGTTGACATACAGTGGCGGTTCTACACTGATTTACTCCCTGGGCGAGACCGCCTCTGGGCACCCCACCCCCCTCCCCTCCCCTCACACAATAAAAAAAAAATACACGAAATCAAAATTTTGCAGAAACAATGTTGTTTCTGCAAAATTGCATTGTTGTTTGCACAAATCACTCAAAACTTACAATATCACAAAAAAAATCTTGGAACTTAAATAAATATATTGTCTTTTACATATTACTTTTATTAAGAATAAAATACTAATAAAATATAGTTAAATATTGTGCAAATAAATAAATAATCTAAAAAGTACACCACACTCCAGAAAAATATAATTATAACACTGAACTTGAAACAGAAAAAAAAAACAGAAACTAAAATCTGACCTTTCTGGCCTTCCTTGATGCAAAATCATCAATAATCATAAAAAAAAATCACACACACCCAGTTCGCCCATGTCTAAGATCGCCACTGTTGACATATACTACTATTTATCTATTTGTATTGCAGATATTTTCATATATCTGCTTATTAATCTATTTTTAAGAATAGGGCAAAATTTTCACACACACAACAGTCTCTGGAGTTTACACCGAATAATGCAAAAACACAAAACCTTTGAGTAAAGAGTTTTCTCATCTGAATTTTACACCTTCATAGTTTTTCATTTTTATTTGTGCTTACACAAGAGCTGATGTTTGTTAAATCCCCTAAGGTTTCTTTTTGTAGAAATATGAACTCTTTTTGTGCACATATGTGCTTGCATTGATATTCAGAAAGGGAGGATTGTGAGTATTGGTTATAATAAAATGCCCAATTGCTGTAATACTAACTTACCCTGGGAATGTGAAACTGATGATAAACTGGACACAAAATATCATAAAAACAGAGAACTGTTCACTGAGCAGGGCTAAAAACCAACTAAAGAAGCCCCAGATCATAACACTGCCTCCAGAGGCTTGTAAAAGGGCACAATGCATGATGGGCATGCTCTTTCTTTCCTACCCTGATGCTCCCATCAATATGGGACAGGGTCAATCAAGACTCATCAGACCACATGACCTTTTTACATTGCTCTAAAGTCCAATCTTCATGCTCCTTAACAAACTGAAGCTTTTAATGACAAGTGTCTATTGTATGTGTCTACTGTTTAGTTTAGAACTTTTCATTCTTTTTTAGTCATAATCATGTGAGTGCCCAGCACACTGTGTACTATATGTATGGACTCTATATACTCTTACTTTCACTATTAAACATAGCTGTGTTTTTTACTGTTGATTTCCATTTCTATTTTTTTTCAACCATATTTCTTCATTTCTTCAACACTATTTTTCCAGGTTTTGATAATGTATTTAAGGATTCTTAAACCAGTTCCAGTTATTTAAAATCTCTTTAGTTGTGTTGTTTGCTTAATGCAGCCAAATCATTTGATATACTGTATATACCAATCAGCCACATTAAGCCCAGTGATGTGTAGATTCTCAATGTGCCATCAGTTCAGCTCTGACCCCTTAGGTCATGGCTCTATCGGGCCTCTGGGTGTGTACTAACTTAGCATCCTTTGGGTACTATGTTTTGCGGAGTGAGGCTTCTGTGGATTCGATATGTTTGTCTGGTGCATTCCATGGGTGACCAATAGGATTGAGATCTGGGGAGTTTGGAGGTGGCCTTGGGCTTTTTGGTCAACTGTAGTTGGTGATCAATGTTGTTCATGTCAATTGGTGATGTTGTCGATGTTATGGCTGATTCATATGTACTATATATAGCATCCTATATAGTACCCCTAACATTAACACATTAACACTGATTATCAATTATATACCAGTAAACTGGTAACAGAATCATGGGCACCCAAAGCACACTGATGCCTGTGGCATTAAAAGCCCTCTAGCGATCCTGACAGAATAAACTGGCCAAAGGAATGAATCCAGCAGAGGCAGCTCACCTGAGGGGGGCATTAGAGAGTCAAGGAGCCCTCTTAGGCACTCATCAACAGGAAATTACTCAAATCACTAATACTCTGGAAACCATCACTGAAACTCTGCAATCCCTCTCCGCTCAGGTTTAAAACCGAGCTCCTCCTGCACCCACTCCCCGAACTCCTCCTCCTCCGGTGTTTTCTCCCGCCCAGGAGCCATGCCTTCCTGCTCCACCTACTTATGATGGGAACACAGCCACTTTTCGTTCTTTATTGTCCCAATGCTCCCTAGTTCTAGAACTACAGGCCACGTCAACGCTCTAAGGTTGCCCACATTATCACCCTTCTTAATGGAAAGGTGAGAGAGTGGGGGACGGCATTATGGGATGCCCAAGTTCCATGCTGTTTTACATTCAAAACCTTTACGGATGAAATGAGGAGGGTTTTTGATCGCTCATTCTCAGGTCATCAGGCGGCAAGCCAATTACTTCAACTTCGCCAGGGGCTCCGTTCAGTATCTGACTACGCCATAGATTTCCGGACTCTGGCTCCCTCTAGTGACTGAGATGAAAAAGCACTCTTCGACTGCTTCCTCCACGGACTCACAGACTCAATTAAAGACGAGCTGGCAGCTCAGGAGCCTCCCTCAGAATTGCAGGGGCTCATTGACCTACAGTAGCAATCCGCATTGATGCCTGGAGATGGACTCGGTGAAGTGAACGTCAGCCAACTCTCGCATCTCACACCTCAGCGCCTGCCTTGGTCACTCCTGAGACACCCCTGAACCCATCCAGATAGGCCACACATGCATTTCTCATTACTGCAATCAGACCGGCCAGAAAAGGTCAGAACCCCCCAGAGAGGCCATGGAACAATACATTAATGAATCACTCGCAGCAGGGATTATCCATACATCGTCGTCACCGGCGGGCACAGGATTCTTCTTTGTAGAAAAGAGACAAGTACTTCAGACCCTGTATTGACTACAGAGGCTTGAATGAGATCACCATAAAGAACCGTTATCCCCTCCCGCTGATGTCTTCTGCCTTTGAACTCCTTCAGGATGCCCGTGTATTCACTAAGCTTGATTTAAGAAATGCCTAACATCTCGTCAGAGTACGGGAGGGTGATGAGTGGAAGACTGCTTTTAACACACCCACAGGCCACTATGAATATCTAGTAGTCCCGTTCGGTTTGACCAACGCGCCAGCTGTGTTCCAGGCCCTCATCAATGACGTCCTGAAGGATTTCCTCAGTGTTTTTGCCTTTTGCTTACCTGGATGACATCCTCATTTTTTCACATTCTGTAAAGGAACACGAATGCCATGTACGCCAAGTCCTTCAGCGGCTGCTGGAAAACAAGCTCTACATCAAGGCTGAAAAATATGAATTCCATGTAACCTCCACCTCCTTTTTGGGTTACTTTTTCTCCCCTGATGGCATCCAGATGGACCCCACCAAGGTCAAAGCTGTTACGGACTTCTTCAAGGCGTGAGTTTTAACATTTCCTGGGGTTCGCCAACTTTTATCGTCGCTTCATCCGAAGTTATAGTATGGTGGCAGCTCCACTTACTGCACTCACCTCTTCCAAGACTCCTTTCCGATAGAACTCTCTGGCCGAGGAGGTGCCGCTTCACCACAGCACCCATTCTCATCTTTCCTGATCCCGCCCTTCAGTTTGTTGTGGAGCCATCCTTTCACGGAGATCCCCCAAGGACAATAAACTCCACCCTTGCTCCTTTTTCTCCCATTGCCTCACACCCTCAAGCAATAACCAAGCCCAAGTGTTGTTCCCCGCAACAAACTCTTCGTTCCTGCCTCCGTTCGCCCTTAAGTGTTGAACTGGTCCCATAGTTCCAGGCTGGCCTGCCATCCTGGAGTGGCACGCACCCTCTTTCTCCTAGACCAACGCTTTTGGTGGGCCGCCATCAAGGAGGATGTTAAAAATTTTGTGGCTTCCTGTGATGTCTGTTCTAGGAACAAGAACACAGACCGCCAGAAGGGTTACTTGGACCTCTCCCCATCCCTCACCACCCCTGGTCTCACATCTCTGTTGATTTTGTCACCGGACTACCACAATCACAAAACAATATGTGCATCTTTACCATTGTAGATTGTTTTTCCAAATCAGCTCATTTCATCCCACTATCCAAACTCATCGATGCCACCCCTAGCCTCTCATCTGGATTTCATACTCAAACTAACGGCCAGACCGAATGAATGAACCAGGAACTAGAAAAGTTCATGGTCTCTCAGGACCCATCCTATTGGAGCCGCTTCCTCCCCTGGGTCGATTACGCCCACAACTCACTACCGACCTCCTCCACAGGCATGTCTCCCTTTCACTGTTGCCTAGGTTACCAACCGCCCCTCTTTCCCGCCCAGGAGGAGGAGGTGGCTGTTCCCTAAGCCCTAACTTTTGTTCGTCGCTGCAATCAACCCCAGGTTCCACCGCTGCAATCAACCCCAGGTTCCACCCCAGATTCGCCGCCTGGTACTTAGTAGACTGGGAGGTTTACGGCCCCAAATAGAGAACTTGGGTACCTGCCAAATTCATTCTAGATCGTTCCCTGATCACTGACTTCCACAGACTCCACCCCGAAGCACCCGCTAGAACACCTGGGGGCGTTCATAGGGGGGGGATACTGTCATGTCACGCCAAGCCACAGCCTCGTCATGATCACCTGAGCACTCCTTTCATCTCACTACCTCACTTCCTGCTCTCCACACCTGTTGTCTATCACTGACATAATTCCCATTCCTATTTAAGCCATGCTCTGACTCCGTCATGTCACCACTTTATTGTGCGCCTTAACAGCCTCAATTCACCAGCGTTTTCTCTCGTCTCTGTCTACCTAGTTTCAACCTCGCTTTGTTTTTTCTGACCAAATCTCTGCCTTTTGATTTGGATTATCGTTATTTGAATGTTTCCCGTTGCTGACCGCTTACCTGCCCTCCCGACCACGATTTTGGATTTCGGACCTTACTCTCTTTACTCCGGCTTCGACCTCTGCCTGTTCTCCGACCACGATTAATCCTCGCTCCCCGCCGAGCACACGCTGTCATCCATACACCGGCTCTGCACGCCAGGCTTCACTCCACGGCTCAGGCTGCTCGCGCCGGCACACGTCTCAGGTTACACGCCCGCACTTCTGCATTCTCCAGAGGAGCGTCACACACATCGCCCCTCGCCTCGGCGCACTCTTGCTGGTACTACTTGCTTCTGCATTACAGCAAGACTTTTCCTGCTCACCTCCGCGGAATTCACAATACAGCTTCAAAGCACCACAAAGTGAATAACAAGCACTCTTAAACGTCACTTCAATCGGCACACACTCCCAACCTCTGCACTTGGATCGACAACGCTCTCTAGCGAGCCTGACAGTAGGAACTTTAAAGCTGTTATTGCGCCAAAAGGCAATACTATAAAGTGCTAATGTGAAGATACTGAAGGCTTAGTTATACAAGTAGCAGTTTTACAATTTAGATTTCTATTTTCTTTAACAAAAAGTAATTAATAATTGTAAGAAAGTAATTGTAATTTTAATGTGTTTACCATTTGTTATTTAGAAAAATGTTACATAAATTCCATACATGTTAAATAGTTTTGCAAGCCTGTGTGTGTGCGTGTGTGCGTGTGTGTGTGTGTCCCATCTCCAGGACAACCTAAAGATGAGTGTTACCTAAATATAACAATAAACAGTACAATACCTTTTATAACCACAAAGAAATAAAATATGATTTAAATGGTTATTTTAGCTGTAGTATCAGTGTTTGTAAGACATTTAAAACTATCCAAAATATTTTTTTCCCCATTGTTCCACAGTAATTTGAGGGAAACAAACACCTTCCCTGATTACAGAATATCAAATTTTACATAAACTTCACATCTTCAGCTTTTGTCTCTTAAAGTTAGTAAAACAAAAACTAGTTTAAAAAAAAAAAATTGTTAGAAATCATATTAATGTTTACTTGTTTATGCTAGAGTTACAAAATGCTGACACTTGGAAAAGTTAAATAAGCATCTTCAGACCATTTTACAAACAATTTGCTAGTTTGTGCCTCAGCCCAGATACATAGCGTAGTATGAATGCCATGTATGTTGTACTTTTACATTCTTTTGTTATGTTGGTTGAATTACATTTATTACCCTCACACAGACACACACACACTAACGCACTTGTGGCGAAGCGCTGAGAAATTGAAAGATTTACATATCCGATTACGCCACCCTGGGTAAGGCCCAGGGACCTTAACTAATGAACTCTCATTGTAGGCCACACAGGTTAGTTCACAAGGAACAAGGCAGGAGACATGGATATCAGAAAATCTGAATTTTATTACAAAGTGTATTCCAAAACAATTACTTTTACATAAAAGGCAATAAGTGATCATTGGGAGCTACAATGCACATAGGACACTTTAGGTACCGGAACCGAGGCCTAACAGCAGGGCATACGGGCACAATTGGCCCACACAGCAAAGCACCCTCCACTTCAACCAGTGACACACAAAACACCGACACCAGGACTTCACCCCTGCCTCAGGCACTCGGCTCCTGTACCAACAGAAATCAAATACTGCATTTAAACACACCATAATCACAACTAGGGAAAAGACAACAAACTTGGACCAACACACAAGCACACCATTATCCCAGCGTGCACTCATTCACAACTCCAATCACACACACATTAGAAAACAAAAATACACAAAGCAAAACAAAGTTTTGATGCAAGACGTAGCATCAAAGCTAAACAAGAAACAACAAAACAAGACAAAAAAAAATAAAATGAAAAGTAACAAAACTAAGACAAACATTAAAACACAACTTTAAGATAAAACTTGAAAGCCAAACAACTGCAAGCAAAACAGCAGCGTCTTGCAGTAGTTCCCCCGTAGCACGGTCACAGGGAAGCTAAGTGCAGGTAGCAATGCCGCCAATTTATCTGCAAATAAAAATTCCTTGTAACATAAAATAAGCAACCCACAACGAATGCCCACTAAAAAGAAGTAACTTCTAGACAGAATTTAACATGCCCTACGAGTCAGTGGGGCAGACAAACCATGAACTGGAAGCTTAAACCTCTTTACATCTAGGTGGGAGACAAGGAATAGGGTAGTAGCGCCAGGTAAACACCAGTATCAGTCAGGCTGAATCAGTCTTGCTTGACGCACCGACTGCACAGGAACAACCTCAGCCAAGTGCCAGTCACGAGGCTCCTTCAATAGGCCGTCCTATGAAAAATACACTAATGTAAGCTTCCATATATAACTTTCAATTCAGCCAACAGAAACCCACATACCTGGTTGACAACCAACCATGACGCCAGACACAAAAGAAAAGGGGCGGGACTCGTGACCCAACCTACCTTACTAGCCACTTTATATAGGCCTCCCTTGCCCAATGATTGGTTGACTGCTCAGTGGTTGTCCTATCAAATGCCAGTAAGAAGAGTTTCACTCATCCTGCCACACACTCAATAAATATTTAGGTCCCAAGCTGACATCAGCCCTATATGTGTGTAAGTTGTGTGATGCACCCGGGCGGCATTGGCTTTTTGTAGGTCTTAACATGCTCAAAAAACATGCAGATTGTGAAGTGCGCCATAGAATTCCCTCTATTCTATACACACACATCTCTCACTCTCACACACATGCACACACCAACAGTTGACATGACAAATATTTAGGGCCCAAGCTGACATCAGCCCTATTTCGTCATATTGTGTGAACTGTGCAAGGTGTGCGATGCACCCGGGCAGTGATGGCTTTTTGTAGGTCTTTACATACAAACAGGTTGTGTTTTGTGCCTGGGTGGCAACGGCACGTGGTGCTTGCAACTATATTTAGGGAGCAAGCACCATAGGGTGCTCAGACCCTCATGTTTTCCTAAGGATTCTTTTTTTTCCCCACCATTTTGGGCTTTTTGAGGGTCTTAACATGCTCAAAAACTCATGAAAATTATCAGACAGACAGGAGTCTGCTGCCATTAGGATGCCCGAAAGTCTCACATGAGATTTTGCTGCAGCTCATACTGTATACACTTGCACGTATGCACAAGAAACCCCGGTAAACATTTAGAGCTCATTGAGCTGAACAATTTGTGAAGAACAGATGCAGATTATGACAGATAGTCAGTCCGGTGAGAGGGACGAGAGGGGAAATGAGGTTGCTGAGTTTGTGTAACGGAATATTTTAATTATGCCTTCCTGTGTGCGTGATAATGAAAGGAATTTAGTTTTTTAGTATTGACCTTGGGAGTATGTGTGTGTGTGTGTGTGTGTGTGTGTGTGTGTGTGTGTGTGTGTGTGTGTGTGTGTGTGTGTGTGTGTGTGTGTTAAAGCAAGACAAAGAGGTTTTTGAAGATCATGTGCCTGGGAACCTAAAGGGAGTCATCATAAAGAATGCTTCACCATATAAAATTCACCTATAAAACATAGACAATGCTCTTCCAATTCTGATTTTCGGGGAGACCTGTTGCAACAGTTTGCTTAACAGTTTGCTTTCTTAATCAGAGAGCACTCTGATGACTGATCCTTTTTAATAAATTTTCCACACAGTTGTTACATGAAAACAATTTTTAAATCACAGTAAAACTTTGTTCCTGTTTATTTAATTTAATAATAATAATAATAATTTAATTTAATATAAAATATGAGGAAAGAACTGTATGTGCAAGTCAAACCAGGACTAAGCGTTCCCTTAATTTTTTTGAGCAGGATATTATAGAACAATTTATATAAGCTTTTAAAAAATAGTAGTAGTTGGATTTTACTTTTTTAAAACATAGTTTCTATTTGATTTAAGAAATTAATATTTTATTATATATCTCGTCTGTGTGTGTATATATATCCTTCTTTCCTTAGAGGAAGTAAACCTAAAGTGACGTGATGACTAGTGCACGCAAGAGAGGTCACAAAGACGGGGAACCACTTAAGTAAGTTTATGATGTTATCCATATCATTGACAAAGTCTGACTGGTGATAGTTTAACACTTTGCTATGTGATGATTTTGTATATTTTAGATGGAAGTCCCTCTATACAAGGTTTAAAAATATATATATATATATAAATATAAGATGTATGTATGTATGTATGCATGTATGCCTTGCATTTATTTACTTACCTCCTGTTTGTTATAGTGCACAGGTTAGTTATTGATACATATAATATGTAGGGAACAGTGTATTCCAGACTATGCTTTTATATGGCAATCATACCTTTTGTAGAAAATACATGTCTGGTGACCCTCTCATGATCCTACAAAGGATATAGATAGCTGTATAGATAATGGATAGCAGTGGCAGTTCTAGAGAGGGGTACTCAGCAGGGGCACTCCTCGATGCCAAACATCTTTGGATCAGAGTACTGTTAAAGACTAATACACTTAGAGAGCGGTTAATCACTCATTGGCTCAGAGCGACGTCACTCACTCATTGGCTTAAAGCGCCGTCACTCATTCATCGGCTCAGAGCGCCGTCAATCACTCATTGGCTCAGAGCGACGTCACTCACTCATTGGCTTAAAGCGCCGTCACTCATTCATCGGCTCAGAGCGCCGTCAATCACTCATTGGCTCAGAGCGACGTCACTCACTCATTGGCTTAAAGCGCCGTCACTCATTCATCGGCTCAGAGCGCCGTCAATCATTCATCAGCTCAGAGCGCCGTCACTCATTCATCAGCTCAGAGCGATATCACTCACTCGTTGACTTAGAGCGCTGTCAGTTACATTTATTGCAAGTTTGTTTGTGACACAACATGTAACATCATCCTCCTTTTTACTTAACCCCTCTACAGGACAGCTGGACTCTATGCCAATGATATATATTTTATGGCTGTTGCTCTCCTCTTTGGCAAGAAGAGCCCTGATCCCCACACTAAGGTATCAAACACTTTGACTTCTTGCAACCCCCTTATTACTACTTTCCTAATCCAACAAATACTAATGGGAGTCCAGTCTTTATCTCTATGTGGACAGTTAAAATGATGCTCATAAATGTCCGGTTGTGCTTTTCAAGTCTGGAAACAGTGTGGCTCAGCAAATTACTCATGATCCTTCAAATTAATATTATTGCCACTGTTAAAGTATTATTTACATTACATTTACATTTAGGCATTTGGCAGATGCTCTTATCCAGAGCGACTTACAAAAGGGCTTAAGTTTCCATCATTGAATAGATATCCAATAGTTATTAGTTATCCTACTACTCACAATGAATACAAATATGCTGTATGGCGCATGTGGACTCAACTAAAAATTATAATAGGTTATGTACACAGATGTCCTCTTTATGTCTGTGACCTTATCCTCTTCTGTACACAAAAACATAAAGTAGGTGAGGTGTATCATCTTTTTTTTTTTCTTTCGCCATTTTAAAAATACATCTCACACTAACTAGTGTTTTTCTTGGACACACTGCTGTTTGGTCCCAAGCCTGTGAGTTCTCGTGTGCGTGTGTGTGCGTGTGCGTGCGTGTGTGTGTGTGTGTGGAAATGCTTTTACATTTACTATTAAATATAGGTTCAGTTTTTTAATCTTGATTTTATACCATGCAACTTCCCCAAACATTTAACTGATCTCCATTCATTATTATTTTGATCACATTTCTTCCACAAAGTTGATGGTTTAGCATTATTCTTGCAAGTTTTGATAATGTGTTGAATGGTTTTTAACCCAGTTCCAATAATTTCACATTTCCTTTAGTCGTTTTCTTTGCCTGAAGCAGCCCAATAATTCGACCCTTCTGGAATGGTGGCTTTTTGTGGAAAATACATGACTATCATAGAAAATTCATATGGACTTCTATAGTGTATTGATTAGATCTCTAATCCCATGTGCATTTGTCACCAACATACTAAAGATGGCTTCTGTCTAATTTGACACCTTCTTTCCTTTCATTTTTATTTGCTTATGTAACTGCTCTCCCACTTTTAATATCACTGAAAAGCTAGAAGTACTGATGTCAAACCTGTGCAAATCACTTGCAGAATAAAAAGGATTAAGTGACATTTTTATTGCAAACCCAACTTTGTTGAATTTAATTTTGTGGAAATGCATTTGATGTATTTTTGTGCGTAGGTGGGTGCTTGCATTGCTAATCAGGATGGGCAAATTGTGGGCATCGGCTATAACAAAATGCCTGATCGCTGTAATACCAGCTTTCCCTGGGAGAGTGGAGATCGTGACAGCCCGGAAACTAAATATCCATATGGTAAGTTAACTGCAGCCTGCTCTAAAATGGTACGTTGCCCTGTTTGCTGTCACAGGGTCGTCTGAAGCTTTAGCACGTCTGTAGCATTTAAGTAATTTGACAGTCCGGAGAGAACAGGATTTTTTCCTCAGTGTTACTTACATGAATACATTTGTTCCCTGAAAGCCATTTTAGTATCCATAATAACCCCCGATCCTCAGACCTTAACATGTTTGGTTTTATATATTTCTACAGTCTAAAATATGTTGGTTCAGTTTAATAAAATTTTATTTGTATAGCGCATTGAACAATGGTCATTAGCACAAAGCAGATTTACAGAATAAAAAAAAATATGGAAACGCATATATGAAATATGTGAGAAAATATGTATGAAACTAAATGATCAAATTGTCCTTGACTGGTTCCAGTGTGCCATGCAGAGCTGAATGCAATCATGAATAAAACCTCAGTGGACGTGAAGGGATGCACCCTTTATGTCACTCTGTTTCCCTGTAACGAGTGCGCCAAAGTCATCATTCAATCAGGTAGTGGAAAACACACACACTGTCTCACAGCTTACATTGATATTTAACCAAAGTATAAATACTATGACTGCTTTAAGTCTACTTAACTCACTGGATCTATGATGAGTGTCCCAACAAGAGGTGTATGGATGATGATAGCTTGCATTACTTATCTAGTTAGCTAGCACGTGTGTGTGTGTGTGTGTGTGTGTGTGTGTGTGTGTGTGTGTGTGTGTGTGTGTGTGTGTGGGTGTGGGTGTGTGTGTGTGTGTGTGGGTGTGTGTGTGTGTGTGTGTGTGCAAGGGGGGGGGGGGAGGGAATGAGTAAACATTATCACATATTAATGTTTCCACTACAGGTATAACAGGTCTGGTTTATTTGTCAAATAAATACCGAGATACATTTGAAACAACTGCAGCAGTCCGACTGCTCACATCAGCAGGTATTCAAACCAGGTGAGTCTCCAAATGAGTGGTTAAGGGGGTGAGTGGGTGAGTAAGTGAGGGGGTGAGTGGGTGAGTGAATGTGGAGTGGGTGAGTGGGTGAGTGAGTTGGTGGGGGGGTGAGTGAGGGGGTAAGTGGTTGAGTGAATGAGATGGCGAGTGGATTAGGGGGCATGTGACTGAGTGAGTGGATGAGGGGTGAGGCGGTAAGTGAGTATTTGGGAGAGAGTGTGGGGGTATGTGTGGGGGTGTGTATGGGTGTGTGTATGGGGGTGTGTTCTTCCAGTGGAATTTGAAGCAATTCTGCTATTATGTATGTACCTGCATGTCATTTTGTAATGAAAATGATGGTCCATTTGCATTAAATTTGTTGCTTAATCACAGAAATTACAGAATTGTGACAGCAGTTATCTTTTCATGCTTAACTATTAGTGGTTAGTTATCGGTATAAGACTGTCTGAAGTCTTAGTTTATTGTAAGCACGTAGGCGTACCATGTTAATTAGGCAATAGCACACTTGAGGCTGACTATCAGCATGGCTGTGATGCAGCCATAGGCAGGAGGGCACAACCCAAGTACTGAAGATATCACAGCCAGGCTGAAATTCATTACAACAGCATGACTTTATTATTTATTATCAACAGATTCAATTTTTTCTTTTTTTGTAACCAGTTATTTTGTTTTTGACCAGTTAGTCACAGTTAATGAGTTAATTAACAGGTGTGAAAGTAGTTTTAAAGTCTTACTGGTACTACTGCATGTTCAAATTTAAATGTGTCTTTGTCACTGTCTGATACTGTATTATACACAGTATAATATGCAGTGAAATGCTGTGTAGGAAAAAGTTCAGGAGAATTACTGGAGGAGATTTACTTTATATTTCCACTTATTTCGCTTTAGAATATCTGCTCCGTTAACTTCAGATTTTCAGGGTTGAATCTCAAAGAGAGTTACATGTTAAGTTAGTGGCGAGGGTGTTTCTGGCAATAACTGAGACCTGGATATGGCCACAGACCTGGGTTATCCTCTGGTTATGTGTTCTCTCACATTCCATAAGAAATCCGCAGAAGTGGTGTTAAATGATGAGGCATATTCCGATTTACCTCTTAATAGAGATACAAGTTGGCAATACAGTAAAAACAATCTTTTTTGAAGATTTATGTACATACACGGTTCCTTTTTGTTTCATGTTTTAGGCAATTTCAGTCACAGCAAAAACTCTCTGACTTGGTGCGTTCCATCGATCCATTTGCTGAGTGAAGAACACCAGGAGAGTGCTCCTCATCATTGAAATACTGAATATGACTTAAACTTTTAACATTCCTAAAATAGAAAATGAGTTAGGTGGTGATGGGTAAAACTGTTTAAATTCTGCAATGTAAAATGTAACTTTTAACTTGAACCTTTTTTCTCAATCAAACTCTATTGCTCAAGATTCAATTATTATTCATTACTGGATGTTAACTTGACCTAACTAAATAGCTGCATTAAATAAACATTTTATCATCTTACAGACTGTACATATAGTTGTCTTTGCATGCACATTTCTCAATTATTGTATTCTTCATGTAGAGCTGTTTACTGTTCTTGCTCTTACTTCAGAGCATTAAGTAAATAAGAACCCTTGTTCCCTGACCATCATTCCCACATATGCTTGTTGATGAGATTTATTCCCCTTTTGTTATGATTTTGTTGTTATTATTATATTCTCCACTTTACTCGCTGGGAAGCCTTTCCACTAGGCATTGGACCATGACTTGTTGCTTCACTTAGCTGTGGGATTTTGAGGAGGCTCCAGTTCATCCCAGGGTGTTAAGTTTTTCCTGCACAGTCACACAGTCATTTTTTTAAATGTGTGTACAAAAACATATTTTAACCATAATTAATTAATATAACTATGATTATAGTTAATTTTTTAACAAACATGAAAATGTCCTGTGCTTTTTATGTGCACGTCTCCTTGACAGCTAAAAACGTCTGAACCACAGCACCACCTGCTGCTTTTAGTAGTTTGGTGCACAGACACCGTAAGAGAATCAGATACTACAGTACAGGGGGAGAGGAAGTGCCATCAGAGGTGATTTTGTAAAGACAGTTAGGGCTCAAGCAGAAAAACAAAAGCGCTTAGATGTCTTATGTTAAGGCTGTAGTCTGTCCTCAGTCTGGTGTCTCTAGTGTGGGCGTTATGGGGGAAATATTGGTCTAACATAGGCTGATTTTGATCAGATCTGTCATTTGAAAGTGAATGAATATTACGTGGTTCTTAAAAGTAGTTATATTATGATACTGTGTGAACAGTATAGTGTTGCATTTAAAAGAAAACAGGTTTTTGATTTATATACTGTACTTTAACCTACCAAAATAAATGGATTTTATTCTTTCAATTTATCCCTTAGTTGGGTAAAGGACCACATTTGCTAATCATGTCAGTGACGGTGTCATTATCTCTAGAAAAGACACATGTTTGTAGATCATAATTTTCATGTTTAAATGAATGTGCCTTTAACTTAAAAAAAAAAAAAGATTTGTACAGTATATACTGTACTGTCTATGCTTTTTGGAAAAATTACCTTTGATGACCAACTTCACTACCCTTGATTTGCAACAGAAATTTAAATTGAAAGCTTTGGGAAAAAAAATCACAATTGTTATAAAACAAGTATTTTAATGAGCTTCCTATCAAGACGTATTTAAATACGGAGGTCTAGAGAGAGCTGATTGTCTGAGCTCTCTCAGAGGGGAGGGATGAGAGATACTTAGTGCTCCCACATTAATCAGGGGCGTCTCTGAGCTCATGCAAGTGGAAGGAGCGGATAGCGCTGTCCTCCGAGTGTGTTACGCCGCCCCACCAACGGTGCGTGAGCGAGCAGTTTCGAAAAAAGATGCGGTCGGCTCCTGTCACGTAGTTCGGAGGAAACGTGTAATAGTCTTCTGCCCTCCCGGCTGAGTGGTAGTAGTAGCCTTAATGTGGAGCCCCCTAGTGACGGGGAGGAATTGACTAAATTATGGAGAAAATCGGGGAAAAAATCAACTACAACAACAACAACAAAATATATATATATTTTTTTAATCTTCAATTGCAACTTGAAGCAAATGGAAGAAATTTCATCTAAATTGAATCAATATTTGGTGTCATTACCCTTTGACTATAAACAAGTATCAGTTTTCATAATTGCAGTCAGGGATTTTGTAGGATCAGAGTCGGGCTATTATTAACCAGTTATAACAATTAGGTGCTAATAATCACCAATTTCATATGTAAGCTGAAATACAGTCATTAACTGATTGTCTGAAATTACATTCATTAACTGTATAGGAGGCTTTAAACTGAATGAGAAACAGTCAAACTATGCTACTAAGCTGAGGCTGTGAAAGACATGTCACAGATCATACACCTTGGCAAGGCTGAGCACAGCGACAAGACACATCGTAGTTAAACTGCACCACCAGTATATCAGATTCAAAGCAGACTAGGGTTTCAAGATGTGCTGTTCAAGCTATTTTAAAGAAGCACAAGTAAATGGGCAATGTTGAGGACTATAAATGTAGTGATCTGCCTAAGGAAATTAAAGCAGAAGCATTATAGAAGAATTGTGGTCCAAAAGCCATACCTGCAACATGAAACGAGGCAAAGCGAAAACATGAAAACATAGGAATTGGGTTGCAAAAAAATGGCAGCAGATGCTTTGGACTGAGGAGTCGAATTGAAATATTTGTCTGTAGCAAGAGGCAGGTTGTTTGCTGAAGGGCTGGAGAGGGGTACAACAACGTGCGAATTAGTGTCTGCAGGGAACAGTGAAGCATGGTGGAGATTCCTTGCAAATTGAAAAAAATCATCTCTGAAAACATCAGGTGGAGGAGAGATGGTGTAGTGGTTAGGACTGTTGCCTCATACCTCCACGGTTGAGGGTTTAATTCCCACCTTGGGTTTGGGACACCTTCACGGTCTCATTCGCTGTGCGTCTGTAAATCTGAAAGGTGTCTAAAAAGTGTCTTAAAAAAAAAAAACATCCTAAACATGATTAACATTTTTTGTAAATACACAGGCGGCACGGTGTAGTGGTTATCACTGTCGCCTTGCACCTCCAGGGTCTCGGTTTGATTCCCGGCCAGGTTCGATTCCTCGTCTCTGTGTGCATGGAGTTTGCATGTTCTCCCCGTGCTTGGTGGGTTTCCTCCGGGTACTCCGGTTTCCTCCCACAGTCCAAAGACATGTAGGTTAGGCTAATTGACGTTCCCAAATTGACCGTAGTGTGTGAATGAGTGTGTGAGTCTGTGTATGTGTGTGTGCCCTGCCTCCTGGGATCGCCTCCAGGCCCCCTGTGACCCTGAATACAGGATAAAGCGATCTAGATGATGAGTGAGTGTAAATACACACACGGAGTTGTCTCATGAGGAACTTGAGGTTACTACACCGGGTGCCATTCATGTATTTGCAATTACATGAGACAATTAGCACCTTCTAATTCCATGATTCCTGATTTTAATTTCTTTCTAAAACAATTCTGAAGGCGTCCAAAATACACAATCTTCTTTGAACAGTTGATATTGAGATGTGTCTACTACTTATGTCTGTAAAGCTTCATAACGGCTGTTAAATGATGATTTCTGAGGCTGGTCACTTTAAATGAACTTCTCCTCTGCAGCAGACATAAGTTTTGCTCTTGCTTTCCTGGGAAGGTCTTCATGAGAGAGAGTTTCATCATGGTGCTTGATGGGTTTTGCGAATGCACTTGATAATACTGTTCTTGCAAGAACTATTCAGAACCACTGACTGTTGATGTTGTTCATCCTTTACCGAATGCAATGTGTTATTTCATAGCTTTGAAATCCTCAGTGTTGTTCTAGCATGCAGAAAATAAACCACTAAACAAAAAAGCTGCATATTTTTGAATTGCTGTGGAATAAGAGAAATGACACTGTCCTGGGATGGATTACTTTCTTACAACAAAAAGGCTCCAAGTGCGTTATTTCTAGCATATTCGAATTTTCAACTAATCTCTTACAAAAAGTGATTATTTAAATCGCTTACATTTAGATTTCTGGATGATTATAATTGATAGTACCTGTTGTTGTTGGTTCTAGGGAACGCTCACCTTCTTGATAATACTGTTCTCGCAAGAACTATTCCAGAAAGACTAACATTTGTGTCGTAGATTAACAACTGACTCTCGTTGTTGTTGTTGTTGTTGTGGTTATTATGATCTAACGCTAAGTGTTATTTCATTGTTTTGAAATCCCCGGTAATCTCCAAAAACCTCAAGTTTGATATGTTTCTTATTAATTAGCTAATCATTTTGCTTCATTTAGAAATTTTGAAAATAAAAAAGAATCTTTTTCAAAGCTGAATGAATAAAAATAGACAGACAATATGCTTAATTCTATGATAATATGAATAATAAAGAACATTTGACTATGTTAAAGATATTTTCCCATATTTTCCAGTTTTTTTTTTCCCCCAGTCATTTTGTCTTTTAAAGCTTTAGTTAGAGAGTTTAAACTTCTTAAAGCTGCTCCCAGAGTTCAAGTGAAGTCCTGATCATTAGTCTAAAGTGTACTGTACCTTAACCACAAGGCCTTGGGGTTTAATTTGTGTTTTACAGTTTTAGGCAATTCTTCTGACACTTATATATGACGAAGCGTGTCTCTGCTGTTCTTTGTGATCCGCTTAACAACCTGTGGGAACGAAACGTATCAATGTTTCAACAGCCTGCTTTTTAATTACTTCTTATTTAATATTTAATCTGTGAATGACACGTGTTGTAATATATATCCGCAGGGAGGCACTTTTCCCCTCATGTTTCACTTTTCCTGTAATGAGATTCTGAGCTTAAAGCTCTTTGGGTGAGAAATCCCATCAACAGGGCCTTTATGTGTCCACCGTATGAAGTCTGACAGTAAATAAAATCCTGAGACTTTCATTAGAAGTGGATCAAACATGGACGGACAAAAGGAAATGGTTCGATAAAAATGGAGGAAATCCTTGAAATCATGGCTGCGAGAGCTCCGAGGTCAACTCCCTCTCGACTGCCTCCTGAAGGTTTCGTCTTCTAGCCTCAAAAATATTTGCTGCACGATGGCCTTTATCATCCCTTCCGCCTGTCTCTGTTTAATGCCGTTTTGTGTAGGAGGTATTGAAAATAAAGCGTGAGAATATACCGTTAAATGTTTGCAGCACCACGGCTGAATCTTAGGAACTGTCTAGCAGAATTGTGTAAACTTTAGTAATTGTTCGGGTGAAACAATGTCCGATCCTAAAACCAAACTAAAACAATTGTGTGCATATGTTCATGGTCCAGTTGTTTTATATTTAGCCACACCCACAAAATGTCAAAGATCACAGAGAGCTGAAGACAATGTATCGACTATATGATGAAACGCCGCCGTGCAGCGTGTAATAAGTAATGTTCATTTTTGCACAAAGCAGTCACGAAGATTAGACATGCTTCAGTATTTAGCACATCTCGGGAGGGGATTAAGAATTTTTGTATTTGTATTATAGGAGGGGTGTTCAAGTGAAACCAAGACTGGACATTTACAGAAGACTTCAAGCGCAGTGGTGTGATGAGACTCTTGGGTGCAAACGTTTTAAAGAAGGCAGGACGTCTGTGAATGACGATCCCGGCCGCGGTGGCTCTGAGCCCACCTTACTATCAACATTCTGCAAAATGCCTGTTTTTTTTTTTTTTCTCTAAAAAACGACAGATATCTTGAGACGCATCTGTCTGTGGGAACTGTACACGCAATCATTCACACGACTGGCACGTTACAGGAACTCTGCTGGAAGTTATTGCCACATCCCATGTACAGTTCTGACCTCGTTTCAAGCCACTTTCATGTGTTTGGAACATTAAAGGAGTTCCTGGGAGGCCGGGGTTTCAGACGTGAAGCAGGCAGTCTGATCAGGCAGTCTGATGGTGTCCATGCACCGGTGACGCACTGGGATAAGTGCATTAGTGTAGCAGGGGATTATATAGAGAAATAAAGGGAGATTTTACTTTAAGAACTGTGCTCTGTTCATTTGCACAAGCATGTGTCTTCTATATTAACAGTAATATTTGTTCGCAGCCTCCTCCTGGTATCGGGTTGTTTACTGTTGTTCACAAACTGTTTACTGTTGATACGTTTCCGCATTTCTTAAAAATAAAATGAATTAATAAATTGGAACAACTAAATCCAGTAACGCAGCCCAGCCACTGCCACTCTGTTCATTCTTTCACAGGGTGACATTAACTGTTCAAATTAGTTTATTACTGTCGTATTTATTCTGATTTATGCATATGTGACATTTTATTTGAAGATGTTAACACGAAACTGAGTTCCACTAAATGTTCCATTTACTGTACATCGCTGTGTAACTGAAATGAGGTGTGTTCTGGTGCACTCTGTCCCGTTCTGCCCTACGCTCTTCTACATCCTTTTATAATTTATTCTGTGGTTGTATAATTTCATTCTGCTGTATTTTATTTTATTCTCCTGGGCCGAGGTAGCTCAGTGGTTACAGCACTGAATTACTGATGGGATGGTCATGAGTTCGAAGCCCAGTCTTGCTCATCCAGCACCTTGTTGGGGCCTCGAGTAAAGACTCGCCTGCGTAGATGTGTACAGTCGCTCTGGAGAAGGGCTTCTGGTAGATTCTGTAAGTGTACTGTTTTCTTTTCTATTCTACTCTATTATATTCTATTCCATTTTAATCTGTTCCTCTTTGTACTTTTATTTGGTATATAATTCCATTCTTCTGCTCTTTATTCTACGTATTACATTACATTACGAAACATTTTATGCACTTCACAGCATTCCACTCCATTCTACTCAACTCTGTTTAATTCCATACTATTTTATTAAACTCGTGAATGAATGAAACGTTGCACATTTAAATTTATTAAAAGTTTTATTTCTGTCAAATCTATAAGAAGGTTTTTAAAGAAATGTTCTTTTAGACAATCAGTCCTTCAGCTCCAGAAATTCAAAATGTTCATCTCCAGAGATCATAGAAATTCTGAGTCCAGTAGCATAAAGTTCAACATTCATGTTTACAAAGTCAATATCGAGTGAATGAGCCGCTATTATCGATCAGCGCGGGCAGCTTTTGCTTTTCAATTTCTCAAAGGACCGCAGCGAATTAGTTGGTCTCCTCTTGGTGTTGTCCCCACTGGCCTTCTACACCATCAGGTCAGCAGTGGAACTAGTTGTTGGGAATCGGTTACATAATCTAAACTCTTAAACTCATAGACTAGCGTCGTCTAAACTGGGCATATGATGATGTGAAGACAAAATGCACAATCGGAACGTTTTCCTTACTTTGGATACCATGTCAGCTGGACATGATCACACGACTAATATATATGTGAGTTAGAATATCTATTATAAAGTAACACTCTGGTATATTTTACATATACACACGTGGACAAAATTGTTGGTACCCTTCGGTCAATGAAAGAAAAACTTACAATGGTCACAGAAATAACTTTAATCTGACAAAAGTAATAATTTAAAAAATTCTATGAATGTTAACCAATGAAAGTCAGACATTGCTTTTCAACCATGCTTCAACAGAATTATTTAAAAAAATAAACTCATGGAACAGGCCTGGACAAAAATGATGGTACCCCTAGAAAATACTGAAAATAATGTGACCAAAGGGACATGTTAATTCAAGGTGTGTCCACTAATTAGCATCACAGGTGTCTGCAATCTTGTAATCAGTCAGTGGGCCTATATATAGGGCTCCAGGTAGTCACTGTGTTGTTTGGTGACATGGTATGTACCACACTCAACATGGACCAGAGGAAGCGAAGGAAAGAGTTGTCTCAGGAGATTCGAAAGAAAATTATAGACATGCATGTTAAAGGTAAAGGCTATGAGACCATTTCCAAGCAGCTAGATGTTCCTGTGACTACAGTTGCACATATTATTCAGAAATTTAAGATCCATGGGACTGTAGCCAACCTCCCTGGACGTGGCCGCAGGAGGAAAATTACAGACAAATCAAAGAGACGGATAATCCGAATGGTAACAAAAGAGCCCAGAAAGACTTCTAAAGAGATCCAAGGTGAACTTCATGCTCAAGGAACATCAGTGTCAGATCGCACCATCCGTCGTTGTTTGAGCCAAAGTGGACTACATGGGAGACGACCAAGGAGGACACCATTGTTGAAAACAAATCATAAAAAAGCCAGACTGGAATATGCCAAACTACATGTTGACAAGCCACGAAGCTTCTGGGAGAATGTCCTATGGACAGATGAGACAAAAATGGAACTTTTTGCCAAGGAAAATGAAGCATATCGAGAAAAGAACACTGTCCCTACTGTGAAACATGGAGGAGGCTCTGTTATGTTCTGGGGCTGCTTTGCTGCATCTGGCACAGGGTGTCTTGAATCTGTGCAGGGTACAATGAAATCTCAAGACTATCAAGGGATTCTAGAGAGAAATGTCCTGGCCAGTGTCAGAAAGCTGGGTCTCAGTCGCAGGTCATGGGTCTTGCAACAGGACAATGACCCAAAACACACAGCTAAAAACACCCAAGAATTGCTAAGAGGAAAACATTGAACTATTATAAAGTGGCCTTCTATGAGCCCTGACCTCAATCCTATTGAGCATCTTTGGAAGGAGCTGAAACATGCCGTCTGGAAAAGGCACCCTTCAAACCGGAAACAACTGGAGCAGCTTGCTCATGAGGAGTGGGCCAAAATACCTGCAGAGAGGTGCAGAAGTCTCATTGACAGTTACAGGAATCGTTTGATTGCAGTGATTGCCTCAAAAGGTTGTGCAACAAACTATTAAGTTAGGGGTACCATCATTTTTGTCCAGGCCTGTTCCATGAGTTCATTTTTTTTTCAATAATTCCGTTGAAGCATGGTTGAAAAGCAATGTCTGACTTTCATTGGTTAACATTCATAGAATTCTTATTTATTATTACTTTTGTCAGATTAAAGTTATTTCTGTGACCATTGTGGGTTTTTCTTTCATTGACCGAAGGGTACCAACAATTTTGTCCACGTGTGTAGCACAATGTTTCCTTTTGTCTGTGAGTATACAGTTCTGTGCAAAAGTCTTGAGCCCCTGTTTCTTTATATTAAACGAGTAGATTAAACGAAATAAATAGGAACAAATGTTTTACTGTGATCGACTGCTAAAGTGCCAAAGGAGATGATGATGATATATTGTAATAATTGCTTGTTTATGTAACAACCTCAGCAGCAACCTCATTTCCCCTCTCGTCTGTTCCAACCACACAGGATTCAGTATCAGCAGTACAGTACACTAATCACCTCCTGATCATCTGCACCTGCTTCTCACTGGCTCGTGCTTTAAGTTAGATGCGTTTTATGCTTAAACGATTCATAGGTCGCTGAATGCTTTAACATAAATAAATAAATAAATATGTATAAATAAATGTTTTTTTTTTTAATGAGATACAGGAGAACTGAAAATGAGAGACAAAAACTTAGCAAAAAGGAGAGTGAAAAAAGTCCTCCTGTCAGCCTGTTCCTCAGGACCACATTAAAATAGAATAAGGACTCTGTGGAAGTAAAATATGAGATAATAAGGGGTGACTCAAGACTTCTGCACAGTACTGTATATACTGTACTACTCCACTGTATTGCATTGCTTTTGATTATATTCTGTTCTACTTCATTCCATTTCATACTACTTCTCGTCTATTCCACCGCATTATCTTCTACTGCACTTTATTCAACTGAATTTAATTTTAATTTACTCCATTCTTCTCTTTTCCATTCCTTACTACCTCACCCCTCTGTGCTCCTGTATATTCCATTCCTTACTGCTTGCTTTACTCCATTTTGTACTGCTTCACTTTATTATTCTATATTTTCTTCTACTCTGTTCCTCTGTTCTCTATTCTACTCCACACTACTCTACTTTATTGTACTTTATTCTGCTCTAATTTTATCATTCTATTTTATTACTGTACTTCAGCACTCTGTTGAACTCTATTTCATTGCATTCCAGTTCATTTAAGTTTACTCTACTCTTCCTTTTTCTTTGTAGAATGGACAATTTGAAATCTGTTTTGAGCGAGTATCTGAACATCTGAGACCCATCGTTAGGAATCTGATCTGAATCTAATTTAAAACAACCTCTGGACATGTACAAAAATCTAATTAAATTTTTATTCTTTCTTTCTTTCTTTTTTTTTTTATTGTTCAGACTTTGCTAACTGATTCCAGACTGGATATACCAAAAATGTAATTTGTGCTGGCAGTCTGAACAAGGCCTGAACAACACATTCTGTTTTACACCATTGCCGTGTATTTTCTTCTCCTTCCCTCTAATCAAATCCATTCCTTTCTCTTCTATTTCAGACCTCTCTGCTCTATTCCATTCTACCTTATCGTGCTTCTCTTCACTCCTTTCTAATTTTCTCTACGGCATTTTATCCTTTTCCTAAACTATTCCATTCCATCATTCTCAACTCTATCGTAAACATTTTTCTACTTATTCTCTATACTCCCTTCAATTATACTCTACATTGTTCTTTCATGTTTTACTCTATTCCATCCCCCTGAACTCCATTCTATTCTATTCTATTCCATTCTATTCCACACTATTCAATCCCATCCTGCTCTACTCTATTGAATTCCCCTTAGCTGCGTTCCTTTCTGTTCCATTCGCCGTCCACTCTGTTAAAATGATGATTATCAAACACCTGACTCATTACCTCCAGGTAGAGATATTTTGCAGTGAGCCAGATGGAAATATGATCTTGGTTAAAAAAAAAATCCCACTGGCAGCCATTTTAAATCATCTCTCAGTCGGGCACCATCAGCGTGTGAAACTCCTGAAACTCGGCGTCATTACAGTAACTGATAACCCAGCTTCTGCCAACACTCATTTCATGCTTCTCTGTAAAGCTCGTAATTAGTCTGCAGCTAATAATAATATCTCTCACAGGTATGTAAATGACTCCTCCGCTGGAACACACACTTCATCAATATTGATTCTCAAATGTGGAGTTTTCTCACCTGTAATCCTCTCTTCACTCTTCACCTTAGGAAAGTGAAAGCGCTTCGTTTAAGTGTTAATGACATCTCTGGTTGTTTTCTTTTTTTATTTCATACAATGTCTAGTGAAGATTTCACTTTAAAACATTTTAGAATTAAAGGAGTGATTTGTTAAACTGAATTATGCCTTTGTTTAGAGAATGTTTATTATTATTATTATTATTATTATTATTATTATTATTTTTATTAATATTATTATTAATAATAATAATAATAATAATAATAATAATAATAATAATAATAATAATAATAATTATTATTATTATTATTATTATTATCTTTTTATGTTGCATCTTTTTTTTGTACAAGAAACTGTTCAAAACTTTGCTTCTGAAGTTGTTCACATGTGGAATGAAAGCTACAGAATCTAATTTACTTAATCTAGTCTAGAATCTAGTCTAATTAAAATCATACTGTAAAGTGTGAAGGCCTGGGGTTTCACCCTCAGCAGCCATTGTTAAAGTTTTTCCTTTTAATTTTCTTGTGATGTAAAAACTGATTTAAAAAACATCTGATCTGCAGAAAGAAAAGACATTGGTTGGATATTAAGGATATGTTAAAGGATGCAAATGTAGTTTTCTTTCTTTTTTTTCAGGAGAGGGTCAGGCAGCAACACCAGTCTTTTATTCAATTTTTATATATATTTTTTTTATTTGCATTTTAAATTACATATGCACCATATGGCATAATTTTGGTTGTCTTACAGAAAAGGTAACACATTTTAGCACTAATGTTTTAAAAAAATCTAGATGATTAATTTAGATGGTTTAGAGTCGATACAGTTAAAATATTTATTTTAAATGATTTGCGTTATAACGTAAACTCACAAATTCACCAGGTTTTTTTTTTTTAAGGCAGATGTTGATCACAAAAGAATAGTAAGTAGATTTCCTATTTCTATGCATTTTTGTAGTTCAACATAAAACCAATATCGTTGTTACAAGCAGTGAGTTAAATCAGTTTTTAGCTACTGTAGGTTGTCAGTAACACATGCCTAGCCTCAAGTTGGTCTTCATTTAAAAAAAGAAATTAAATCTGAAATTAAATTTGCCTAAATTTGTCCTGATTTTCTTCTTTAAATAAATGATTCTTTAACCTTTTCACATTGTTTTGTTCAGTTAAGTGTTTATAATGGCTTAGAAATCAAATTTAACTCTGTGTTAGTGCTTTTAACTCTGAACAATTCACCACAATTTCCTTTTAAAACCACAAACTCATGCTGAACATGATAAAATAATAATTTCTCTCCGGTTGTGTATAATTAATATCAGCTAACCTTAAGCGATAGCTAATTAATAGTTAATTAGTACAATATACTAATGATCCATTTATATTAATGCACTCCTTTTAATAAGTCACAGTTTCCATAGAAACCTCATATAATCTTAACTGAATAATGAGCAGATTAATAAATGATATTTGTTGATATTGATGGAAGATTCCTTAAGAAGACATTTGATTAAAATTTATGGAAGGAGTCTCCAGTGTGAGATGGAGCGGTGAAAGTTACGTTAAAACCAAGCACACCATTGTTTTTCTTGTGAAATTCCCAATAAGTTTGATGTGTCACATGACCCTCTTCCTATTGAAAAGACAAAAGTTGGATCCAAGATGGCCGACTTCAAAATGGCCACCATGGTCACCACCCATCTTGAAAAGTTTGCTCCCTCACATATACTAATGTGCCACAAACAGGACGTTAATATCACCAACCATTCCCATTTTATTAAGGTGTATCCATATAAATGGCCCACCCTGTATATTATACATAATATATATTCAAAATTGAAATCCTAAAAAATAATGAATAAAAAGAAAAAAAATATTTCTATTGCTGTTTAAAAAACGTTAGGATTAAAAAAAAAAAAAAAAAATTACAGTGAAATGTTATAAAAAAAGATCTGTCCTCTTCCAAGGTTAAATGATCTGATTTTTGAAGACTGACCACTAGATGGCAGTCCTGTTTAAGTTTTGATGATTTTGTAGCTTGCATTTCTATTCCCCTTGTATTTTTCCCCCCTCAGTAAAATATCTGAACTCCAAAGAGAACACACCAATCCTGGCACAGGTCTGACCCATTACCATGCTCGTGATCTCTACCTTCCATTAGTAATTTATTTTCAGCTGTTGGACCCGAACAGATGAGGACTTCAGAAAATTGTTTAAGATGAAGAGGTGATTGTGATTTGGTCGGACGCCAGACCAATCAGCTCGACAGTGTGTTAATCTTCGTTGTCGTAAACGATGCGTCTTACAGCAGTGGATCGTTGACTTTGGCTCGGTTTCAGCCCTCAGGAGAGACACGACGTCAGAGCCGTTTAAATGAGAGATGATTATGTCCGACATGAGACTGGCTCATCCGCAGGCGTCGGCCAGAATAACTGTAAGGGTGTGGAGAGGCCTAGAATAACTCAGCGATGAGGGGAACTCAAGATGGCAGCTTTGGACAATATCCAGTATCGTTGGGGTGAACAGATTTCATATCCGTAGTTAATGTTGAATTGGATATCGGAAGGAGCCGAAATATCACCGACTGTGACGTGGTGTAACATAAAGTAGGTCATGTGAGAATTCCTTTAGCTGTAACCACGGTGTGTTACCAGGACAACATGGAGCATGGAGTTGCCAGCTCTTTAGCAGTTGTATAATGAAACAACACAATTTTTCAATGAGTCGAGTGCTTCTATTGGTTATAATATAGTTATTATGCGGGACAAATGTACAGTGTTGGGGGACGTTACTTTTTAAAGTAACTAATTACATTACAAAATTACTGTCTTCAAAAAGTAATCCGTTACATTACAGCGTTACATTCTGATAAGAGTAACTAGTTCGAGTACTTTTCCATTGCAGAAAATGAAAACTCCTTTGTGCTTCCTCGTGCATGTTGTTTTAGTTCAAGACCTTTATAATTATTCTACCATCATCACTCAGCGAAGTTTGGCTCATAATCTGTTAACTACTAATACCCCTATTTCAACTGTGGGTGATTAGGTTTCCATCTTTTTGCGCGTCGGCCCTCACATAGTCAAACTGCGGGGGTGGGGCTTGTAGGACAACTTTTTCACACCGTCACACACACACTAATGGATTGGGATTGACTTCTGTCTGGCTCACGGATTACATAAATTGTCTGAATAACGGATTACATTTTTGATAAAGTAACTGAGTACTTGAATGGCGGAGCTAACGCGTTAGATTACATCAAAAAAGTAATCCAAGCACTCTAACGTGTTACTTTGTAACGCGCGTCACCCGTGGTGTCACAGCACCGTAATGGCACGATGGGGTCCGGGTTCGATTCCCACCTTGGTGTCTGTGTGCATGGATTTTGCATGTTCTCCCCATGTTTGATGGGTTTCCTCCAGGTACTCAGGTTTCCTTCCACAGTCCAAAGACCTGCAGATTAGGCTAATTGGTGTTCTCAAATTGCCTGTAGTGTGTGAATGAGTGTGTGTGTGTGTGTGTGTGTGTGTGTGTGTGTGTGTGCCTTGCAATGGATTGCCATCACATCCTGGGTGTCCTCTACCTCATGCCAGGTCTCCTGGGATAGGCTCCAGGATAAAGCGGTATAGACGATGAGTGAGAGATGTGAAGAATTCTTGATTATTATTTCTATTTTTGTTGTTGTTCTCGCATAGTAAAATTCCAAAAATATACAATTTTCTTTGAATGGACTTTGGAAAATGTGGATGTACAAAAAAAATAAAATAAATAACAGCACCTTCTAAAAAAAAAGAAAAAGGTTACAACTATGGTTCTTTCAAATAAAGGATGCATTTCAAAAAGCATTGTTTGCACTATTTGCTATAGATGGTGCTGTTACTATTTTTAACAAATGTGTAGCGTGTGTTTTAGAACATGAAATGCCGCCGCAGCTGAGAAGTCAAACAAGTTTTGTATTTCATGAAGAAAAAAAAAAAAACAGATACAAGAAATACTGAGATGTTGTCTCTAATTAAAGTGGGGGGGGGGGGGGTGTGAGGGGGAGCAAGTAGCTGGTGTCGTTTGTAGTTTGTCGTGCATTGGCTGCTACTGCTGACGCTTGTGGGCGGGGTTTCACCGTTTTTTTCCCGTTTGTTTTTCTTCTAGTTTCATAGTGTAGCAGCAACATATATACATACATACTAAACCGAACTAGATAAACCCGCATTAACATTGAGAAAATCGAATGCTTGTTTTATCTTTTAACTCTACTGTACACTCACCGACGAGGTACCAACGAGCTCTGCTGCGTCCTTTAACCTTGATATGTCTCTATACACATTTATTACGTGGCTGTAATGGCTTTCTTCCATTGCTGTGCATCAAACGGTAAAGTTTGGAGTGAGGTGGAAACTAAAGTTGTAAATAGGAAACTTCAGGATCACTGGCCGACACATGCTGTAGGATTAGTTTGAGGAATCATTCGAGTGAATCATTTGGATTTATCGCTTTATTGAATCGTATCTAGTTTGCTTGGTGTTTGATCTTATTTTGACGTTGCTTTGGTGCTGACGTCTTCTAATGTCTTTACCGTTAATGTTATTGGCTCTTTAATGGACAAGTGGGAAAACGGTCACCATGGAAATGTTCGTGCATTAGTATATTAAGCATGGCCTTCCTACTCCACACTCCCACTTTTACTCTACAGCGAGGTCGAGTCACAGAATGGGAACGGACGCAGGACTCGGGATGTGAAAGATGCATGTTTTATTTGTAGAAGAGATCACGTGTGAATTTGCATTGAGACATACTGTACAGTATGAGTGTTAGGGGTCTTCATTTCGTGACCCAATAGAAGCCAGTATGTTGTGGATGTGTTTATTTCCTTTAAAGCTGTTTCTGTAAAAATTAAAATTAAAAAGATTTTTTTTTAAACAGGTAAAGAGTTATTAACGCTGTGCTCAATCCTGCCCTGGAGGAACAGCGGATTAAAAAGGGTTTGTCTTCTACCCTTTGACCTGACAAGTGCCCTCACCATGGAAAGGTAACGATCATCGAGGCGAAACAAAAAATACATAAAAACAGAAATACGAGTTGTCCCCTACTTCCCGTTTCAGGAGTATGTTCCTAAGTAAGTATTTTTTTGGTACACAAGAATTTTTAAATTCAATTCATCACAGTACTGCGGTGTCTCTCTGTGCATTTTTTGATGCAGCAACAATAACGCATGGTCTAATATGTGCCTTAGAGTTCCATTTTAATGTTAGACAGATACACACGTACATTAGACAGATACAGTGGTGGCCAGAAGTATAAAGATAAAAGTGAAATTCAGTATTTCATCTCATACAATTAAATTGCTATACAACAATTTTGTATGAAGTCTTAAAAAACTGACGGATCCAGCTGGGCATTGAGTCTGAAAGACGTCTCCTCCTATCCTCTGCGGTCACTCGCTCAATCCAGGCCTGATTATTATCCCGCCCTATCGTCTGGAGATCGCGAGTTAAATTCCCGGATGATGCTGTAACTTCTCGCAGCTGGAGGTCTAGAGAGAGCTGATTGGCTGAGCTCTCTCAGAGGGGCGGGATGAGAGGTACTTAGTGCTCCCACATTAAAGAGGAGTCGGCGGACCCGCCGGCGGGTCCAAGTGCATTTTTTTTTTCTGGTAACCATAAAAAGAACATAAAATGCTCCGTCATTTTTTATCATATGTATAAGTGTAGTACATCATTTCAACCTGCAAAGGGTCTACTTTTATTTATGTATACTCACTATATGAACAAAACATTGTGCCTTTGTAAAATAAAGAAAATAAACAGGGTGCGCTTTCAGCCGTCTCAGTCTCCGTGAATATCTTTCTGAAGCCCGTCACTAAAATGAACTGAAACTCCGCGAATACTTCACACACCGACATGAGAAATGTACCTATTTAAAGCTTAAAGGGTTTACTTTTAAATAAAGCAAGTGAAATAAAAAATAAATATTCTCATTTTATGTAATCCGTATGAATCCGAGGAGAGGCATAGTTTTTCCTTCGCACTTTATTATCTGATAATGACCGGAGGCAGGACACGCCCACATGCTATTCACAGAGAAAACCGCTGTAGAAGCACGCCACATACAAGACCACGCCCCCTGCACGCGCGCACACAAACCACACATACATACACACAGATTCAGTGAATTTCCTGCACGTGTGGAAGATGTGACGCGCTGTACAGGTTTCCGAAGCTCTACAGAATGTTCTGGACGGTGGGAGGAGTTTATCTTTTATTCAGAACAACACTGAAACTTCGACAGAAACGGGTGTGTTTTAGAGAGTTATTTGCTCCACCGGAGGAGGAGAATCCAGCAAGCTGCTACCATGGGTGAGTTATTAAGTCTCATATAATCCTTATTCTGATAATATAAATCTAATATTATTTTATTTTACATACATAGTTTAGGGTAGCACGTAGAAAACACTGCTATTCGGGCTATCATACTTCCTTATGTAGCTTAGCACAAACCTGCTAGCTCCGGGTGGCTAAAGCTAATGCTTTATGTGATGGTCGTCAGTATCAGCTGTGGTGTAAATATTCCAGTTTATTTAGTTTTGGATACATTTAGCTTGCGGTAGCTATTTGGTTCAGTTTTTGGTTAGCTTATGACACTGCTATCTATGATGTTATTTAGCACAAACACTTTAGCTCCTGGTGGCTAAAATACTACCTCATGTAGCTTATTGATATTCAGATATAAGAATAAAAAGCCCCCCTGCTTTTTTGTATTTGTTGTATGACATTACAAAAGCTTATGTTGTCTGTATACATGGTCATTGATGATGATGATGTGCAGTAGTTTATTTTATTGTGTTATCATGCTCATGTTGTGTTTTTCTTTTTTTTTTTTTTTATAAACAGTTGTGGCAGTGAAAATTATCAGCCACCTGTTTGATAGAAAGCAAGGGGTCTGGATTCTGGATGGAAGGGGTCTGGATTTTGGTCATTTTAAAGTGGATGGACACACAATAAGCATCTGTGACTGTGTACAACCAGCACATGGACTGACCTCGGGTTACAGAAGTGTTGCTCCAGGTAGTAAGAGTGTCTGTGTGAAGTGTATGGAAACGCCAGGTATGTAATGTTCACTTATGTCTTCAGTTAAACAGGAACTGCTTTTTTAAAGTGGCACAAAGATGTATGACTGTGGTGTAGGAGTGGACTAAACACCCTTTTTATTTTTTATTTTATTTTGCATGGCCATATTTATGCCATAAATTTACCTTCTGTGTATAAGATGATCTGTGTCCCTCTCCATTCAATCCTGAACATTTTCTTTGCACTATGTAAGTGAGTATGTTATGTATAGGGTGTAAGAGTGACTTATTCTGCCGGTCAGTTAACTATACTCTAAATAAACTACAAACAAATAATTTTGTCCTGAAATTATTTTCTTTTAGCATTTCCCTGTGTCACATACCTGACTGAAAGGCTCATTATGCAAATCATTATTCAGGTCTTTGTCTTCTCTGGTGTGAAGTAGAGCATTATTCATGATCATTCACGCCTCCTCGCATACGGACTTTCCAAAACAAAAAGTGTCTTAGAAAATGTAAATGAATATATTGTTTTCTGTGAATGAGTGATCAAGATGATTATCACATCATTTTGAAGTAAAAACTCTAGACTACAAGATCCAGGTAACAACACAAAAATATAAACAAATGTTATGACTCTGTTTTGTGAACTTATTTCAGTGATATATATATTTTTGTTTTCAATAATCACGCATAACTGTTATTTTCTCCAAAATACAAACTTGTACATACATGCTGCTCACATATTACTGTAGCCCAGTTTGTGCTGAATACAGTGTAGTTAGCCTTTAGACATTTATAGGTTTATAAGTAACTGAAAAATATACAAATGTCAGGACATGTCAGAACTTCTTCAGGGCCCCAAAACACCCTCACACTCCTAAGGGTTAATCACGGCTCTACAGCCAATCAGGGGCGTTTGTGAGCTCACGCAAGCGGAAGGAGCGGATCGCGCTCTTCCTCCGAGTATGTTACTCCGCCCTCAAGGGTGCGTGAGCGAGCAGTTCAAAAAGATGCAGTCGGCTGGCGTCACGTGGTTCGGAGGAAACATGAGATAGTCTTCGATCCTCCAGGCTGAGTGGTAGTAGAAGCCTCAATGTGAAGCCCCCTAGTGACAGGGAGGACATTACTACGAATTGGACATTAGGGAGAAAATCGGGGACAAGTAAAAAAAAAAAAAAAAAAAGTTGTTCACTTTGAGAATTTCCCAGTTTTAGTTTCCCAGTCACCCTACTGATGCTTCAGTAATAGATGCAGATGCTTCCATCACATGCTGTGGAGGAAGCACGTGACAGCCTCGACCATCCCTGGTTAATAGATGCCGCGTGTGGCTAAATTAGAGATAAAAAAAATTAAGAGAAGGAAACAAAATATCAATTATCACCCTAAAAGCTACAGCACAGAACTTCTCAATGACCAACTAGCTTCTCTCAGCGTTTGCAACTGCTAAGGTGTGTTTTTCTTGACTTGTTCTCAGTGCACATACTCACTCACACCAATAACGCTAACAACCCTTTACTTCAGTCAAGTCAGGAGAAACAGGAAGTAAGTCAAACCTTCACATATTTGCTCTGCGACCCAGAGAGCACAATCTTGCGCAGCATGCAAAAACGCCCTCAAGATGAACGAAACAGCTGAACGTTGCTGTGGTAAATGAGCTCTTTCATGTAGCTTTCATATTTTTATTGATACCTGAGGTAACATCCCGGTGCTCGTGCCTACACGACCAGCTGTTTAAGTCCATCTGTTTGTTCCTAAATTGTAATACAGACAAGTGTCAGTGATCAGGCGCTGATAAAAACGGCAACCTGTGACGCTTTCTTCTGTTGTCTAACGGAGCGGCGGAGAGAGAGAAACCGCTGAACAGGTGTGGAATATGCGACGGGGATTGACCACCGCTCTCGGGTTCCACCTGACTCAACACACCATAAGGTCCTGAATTTATTGTTTTCCTCGCCTTGTAAACACAGAGCGTGATGGATGTTCTCCCTGACACTAACGCTCAGATCTTCTGCAGAAGCCATTTACAGACGCTCTGCATTTTTAACAAGCCTCTCAGCATCTTCTGACCCGTTCTCACCGGCTGCGTCTCGAACCCCAAGCACCGGCTTATTGGATAGGAGCCCAGATCCTGAGCTCGGCTTACGATGCCTGTGTGCTTTAGAGAAAACATTAGGCGGAGAAGTATCTCTCCGCTGCATGGGATTTCTGGGTAATATATGGAGGCGGCTCGCTCGCTCTCCTAATGATGAAAGCTTGTTTCTTCAGGGGTTTTGTGTTGAAGCCGGTGCTGATGGATGGCTGCGAGGAGAATTAGAGAGGCGCAACGGGCCATGACGGAGAAGAAGGTTTGGCTCGTTGTGTGTTTTTGATGGGTCACGCAGGAATGGAGGGAATAGTCGTTTGTCTTAAGCCCTCAGACCGTGTTAGGACCTCAAAGGAACAATCGGAGGCAGAAAAAAACACTCGCTCTCACTTGCCGGGTCGGTAACATCATTCTTAAGTCAATCATGATGAATGAACACTCTGTGTTTGGACAAGAAGGGACTGTGTGTATTTCATATTTCACCTACTCTAGTGATTTTTCTCAGACTTGGAGAACTTAATCGAAGCACTGAGTCTTTAAGGAGCCTGTAAAAACAACCCAGCTATTATATAGTACCTACAGAGGCATGTTCTAATAATCAGCTGTACAATATATCGCAATTCTCAGAGTGTACAAATGTTGTCATGGACATGGCAGAGTTTCATTTGATGGAAGCATGACGGGATTCTGCTGTCGATCAGGGCTGCATAACAAATGTGTTGAACAGTTACACGAGTCCGAACAAAATGTAGTTTTTCAAATTATTTTGTTTCCTTCATCTGCTTAAAGAAGCGAGCAGGGCTCACCCTGGGAAGTGGTACCTCACTGGCTTGAGGCTCTGACTTGCTGATCAGAAGGTCAGAATCAAGCCCCAGCTCTAACAAGCTTGCCACCATTGGGCCGTTGACCAAGGCCCCTAACCCTTACTGCTCCAGGGGTGCGGTATCACGGGTGACCCTATGGTCTGATCCATCTTCCTACCTGCGATGTGCAAAGAAAAGAATTTCAGTACCGTACTGTACTGTATATATGACACAGCTAATTCTACTGTAGTTCAACCCTCTGCTTTATTTTTTATCAGTCATGCTTTTAATTGTCGCATGTCTACATCAAAGTTCACACAAAATGATTTTTAATGACTAGGTACACTGCTCTTTGTGTGTATTGTACCTGGAGTGAACTATAATATAAAACCTACTACAAATCATATAAAAATGGGAATAAATACAATGGTCACCACTGGCCTCCATGGTCCCTAGTTAAATTACAGATGCTCCTTGATGGATGGATGGATGGATGGATAATCTACAAGGGTAGTTCAAGTCAAACCAGGACTTGCAATTAAATTTCTGCTGAGTGAAGGCATAAAAGCGATCGACATTTACAGAAGATATCAAGCACAGTACGCAGATGAGACTGCAAACATTTTAACAAAGGCGGTACAGTACATTCCTGAATGACGATCGCGGCCAACGTGGCACGGAGCCCACTGGAGATGTTCCGAGTGGAACGCCTGATCATTAAAAATCACTGGATAACTTGTCACCATCTTGCAGAAGAGGCACATCTGTCTGTGGCAACTGTACACACAATCCCTCACCAACACCACTTGCACGTTACAGGAACTCGGCTGGGAGTTATTACCTCATCACCTGTACAGTCCTGATCTCGGTCCAAGCCATTTCCACATGTTGAAGGAGTTCCTGGGACGCCTGGGTTTCAGAAGTGAAGTGAAGCAGGCAATCAGATCATGGATCTGGCGTACTGAGAAAAAGTTCTACCTTGATGGTATCCAGGTACTACTGGATACCAGAAACACTGGGGTAAGTGCATTAGTGTAGCAGGGGAGAAATAAAAGGAGTTTTTAAAAACAATGTCTTATAAAAATAAAGTTATATCAAAGGCTCTTTCATAACACTGAATATTTGAAATCATGCTCATTTCACAAGTGTGATTAAGGGCTTAAAGAATTTAATACAGTTCAGAAATTTTGAATACAAAGACATCATTATCAAAATTGGCCAAATACAGTACGTATTTTAAATATCAGTATCGACCCTAAATTTCACAACTGGTGCATATCCTAGTTACATGGTGAAGGTTATTAGTTTAACTATAAAGTGCATCTCCGTGCCCCGAAACCAGCACATTATGTTTCCATTCGGCACATTACTGTCATCACACTGATCTGCCATAACATTATGAACATCTGTGTAATATTGACCAAGTCTCCCCTTTGCCACCAAAACAGCGATGCACTGTGTGTTCTGACAAGTTTCTGTAAGAACCTATTTAGACATTTAAGCTTCCGATGCTCTTCTTCTGTAGCCGGTTCACTGGTTTTCCTTCCTTGGATGCCTTTTGTTAGGTCCTGACCACTGCAGCCTGGGAACATCCCACAACAGCTGCAGTTTTGGAGTTGCTCTGATCCAGTCCTCTGGCCATCACCATTTGGTCCTTGTCAAGTTTGATCAAATCCTTATGTCTGCGCATTTTGTCTGCTTTCAACACATCAACTTCAGGTACAAAACGTTCACTTGCTGCACAATATGTTCAACCCACTATAATGAGATATTTTAACTGTAGCTAGCTATTATGAGAAGCGCCAGATTGTGATGGATAGATAAATGGGTCAAATCGACTCCAAAACTGTAGCTCTTGGGAGATGTTCCCGGCCTGCAGCGGTCAGGACGTAACCAAAAGTGGTCAATGCGTGGCCAAGGCTCATTGATGCGTGTGGGGAGTGAAGGCTGGCTTGTGTAGCCCAGTCCAACGGAAGAGCTACTGTAGATCAAATTGCTGAAAAGGTTCATGCTGTTTGTGATAGGAAGGTGCATCACCGTGGCTGATCAGTGTGTAGCATAATATCTTTTTTGCACTTTATTTCCATCAGAACATGTTGCGTTGTAGTTTTATGTAGTGTAGCGCCACAGTCCTTGGGGAATGTCGTTTCACTGTGTACTCTAACTGCTGGATGTGGCTGAAATGACCATAAAACCACTGACACTTAAAATCCCAGACAGATTACACTACACACCTGCCAAATATTTTTTTTTTCCTTCCCACTGGTGAACATGGTGGCAAGTTTACACAAAAAATAGCCAAACAGGTAATCCTATTAATCCCAAAATAGGATATGTTAAACTATATGTTAAAAAGTTTTTAACAAAGATAATAATGATAATAATATATGTTCGCATGAGTGCTGATGTTATGCTTGATCCATCAATAGATGAACAGAAAATGGGGAGAGGTGGCTCAGATTTGATGGTCCGCTGTGTCGACCCTCTTGACGTGAGCAGCGGAACGTAAGTAGGAAGGATAACAGGAAACATGCAGCATGGCTACAAATAATGCTAGTGCAGTTCATGAAACACGATACATGCTAATAAACAGAAAACATGATTCGGATAACATGTATAAATAACGCAAATGTGTTATTTATTTATTTTTTTAATCTAGTCTCAAATGTAAAATCTATCGTTAAAGGTCCTTCATGGTAACAGCTGACATGTAGAACACATGCAGGATCAGTACACAGTCTGTCCAAGATTTTAATAGCATCTTGTAAAGTGTGATGAGTCAAAATCGTAACCTAGAGCTGAAATCACATCTGCGCAACACAACATTTGCGCTGCATTGTGCAGCTGTTAAACAGATGTGTGCGCTGACTGGGCACTGAGTTTACTGTACAGGAAACGGAATGAATGGAGCAGAAGCACTTTTGAGTATTACATTTTTATTTAAATGGTTGGTGTCTGTGGAGCATTAACATGTTGCAAAGTAAAAATGTCATGGGTCCAGCAGTGACCTCCTCGAGATTACTTTCATACAATCGCACTTAAAGGCCTGGATACACTTCACCACCGTCGTGTTTCACACACACACCGCTTTTCCTTCGTTCCGTCAGTAGTTAATATATCTGATCACCAGTCTGAGATCTCCGCTGCCTTCCATGTGTATGTATGTGGCAGTAAAACATGTCATCAGACTGACATGTAGATTGAACTCGCAGACGATTGCCTAATCAGTGCATCAAACTCAAGTGCTTTAAAAGTTCTCCGTTATTTGTATTATGCGTCTGTGTATCCAGGCTCTTAACTGCACTCCAGACATTTTTTTTCAAAACCTCATCAGACAAACGAGAAAACCCCAAAAAACAAACAGGAACATGAGCGAAGCGCGTTCGTAGTCCTTTCAGAAAGCCAGACAGCGAGACCGTTTGTACTCTCGCCGGCTTTTACCTCCGCTCCAGTTTTTATCGTACAAAAAGGAACATTTTTGTAAAAAAAAAAAAAAACACAAAAGAAATATCTTCCATAAACAGAAAGAAGTGCATATAAACAAGGCTGAATGGACTTTTTTTTATGTCCTCTTTAAACTTTGACACACCTGCATGAGGCCGTACATGCACGGGACAGAGTGGAGCATGATGAGATGATGGAAGAAAACATTCAGTACATTACACACGCGCGCGCGCACACGCATTTGATGCAGTCTTCATTTTGAGAAAAAAAAAGAAGAAAATTAATGACCGTTACATAATGAGTTGGAGTAAAAAGCATATATAGTAAATAATCCATCAAAGCAATGCGTTCAATCACATCCGAGTTCTGAAAATGACCTTTACAGGGGTTGAAGTGGTTTCAGATAGGCAGTTTTACATCATACGCATGCAACAAACGGCGAAGCTACAAACCTAGTTCGCTTTTCCCTTTTCCTCTACCTTCTTCAATAAACCTCCACGGCCTTTCATAAGTGCGTCTGTGCCAGTGAAATGGCGTGCGGTGTTATGCGTGCTCAGGATGTAGCTGTTTTTTTTTTATACTTTCGTTTGGTACTCGAGGGTCACGAAGCCGCTCTGGTCGCCTCGTGGTTCCATTATGAAGTGCGACAAGTGGATTGTCAAATCAGGAAAGGAGTTTAGCATTTTGCTGGATCAGAGCAGCCAAACGCACAGCGCTTGGACCAAAACCACAGCTGTCTGAAAGGACTGGACGTTCCAAAACCATGGAAAACTCCGCTTTTCCTTTTTGTTTAAAATGTTCATTTTAGATGCCTTTTCATTCATGTATTCATTAATACAAAAATAGGCTTCGCCGTAGAAAAAAAAAAACTAAATAAAGAACAAAAAGAGCAGTACGTTCTCATGTTTATTTCTTTCTTTTTTTTTTTTTTACATAAAAGGCCTCAAGTCAAATTTGTCGCAACATTAAGATAACTCGATCCAAACTGTATGAATGAGTGTATGAATGAAGGCAAGCAGGGGAAAGAAGAAAAAAACCCACTCGACACACCTGCTGCTTATTTGCAATCCTTCACACGGTGGTCGTATGTAAGAGAGATTTAAATGTCAGATGCTCCCTCCGTTTCACGTTCACGTCTCCGATTCGTGCGCGCTCAAATCTAAATCAAACCTGCGCGTGAACATGATTAGCTCGGTGCCGATTAGAATCACGATATTAACACGCTAGTAATCTGGAACCGATTGAACAGAATGTAGTGTTTAGCCGTTTATTTCTAACTAAATACCTAAAGCCTGGACGGAACTGCCGATCGTCTGCGTACATCACCTCCATTACAGTGACAAAACGCACCCAAGCAACGAAACCAGAGCTATGAAACAAAACAAAAAACATGAGCAAAACAAACAGTAAGAGATGAAAATGCGGCGATTAATGAGACAGTACAGCTGATTTTATTTCAATTAGCATTACCATAAATTCTGATAAGATCAAATATTAAACTTCATGAAGTGTAAACAGTAATGCATGACAAGACGGGGAAAAAAAAAAGAAAGTCAACATCAGTCAAGGTTTTATTTTTGTGGTTTTTTTTTTTTTTTTTTTTTGTATGTATGTATAAACACTGTACATAAATTATTTTCTCTGAGACTAATATTGATGTACGGATAAGTGGATTTTTTCTTCAAGTTTTAAAAAAAAAATCCATAAAGATACTCTCACATCTCTTGTCAAAAGACAGGCCAGGTATGATATATAATTTTTTTTTTTCATTTTGTTTTGCTCTCTACTCTACATCCGCCAGCTGGTTCAGCAATGACATTGAACACGCAGACTCGACTGAATACTTGAATCGTAACAACGTCCTTAAAAGAAAGCGAAGCAGGAAAGAATCGCGTGCCGTTTCAGTTCTGTGTACGGCTGTACTGTACGTCTCGCTATCCGAAAAATCCACAAAACATTATTATTATTATTATTTTTTTACTGATAGCAAGAAGAACTTTCAGAGTGAGAGTTGCGACCCAGAGGCTCTGTACACGTTAGTCCGTTAGCCAAGTGCAGTGGTTTTGTAAACACGCTCCTTATTTTCTTCCTTTTTTAATATTCCATTATGTGTACCACCTTTAAGAATTTTATACAAAAAGAAAAAGCACAAAAGAAGATTCAGATTGAAGAGTTTTTAAAAATTTTTGAATCGAGTCCTTCTGAGAGGGTTTGCTTATCTGCCCGATGCTGCAGCGTGACGTTTACGGAGCTCGTCTCAGGGTTTTTTGTACACGGTAACAGAGAGGCAGCGTCTGTCTACCCTGTGTTTAGGGGGCGGGGGCTATTAGTGAGTATATTCGGTATAGAGAGGGGTATTTGGGCAAGAGAGTGTGAGGCAACTGAGGCGGTACTGAGCGCTTGAGTCAGTTCTTCTCTTCTTTTTGCTCTTCAGTCTGAGAAAACTGTCAGCTAAGTAACAGTCTGTTACCTCCAGCTCCATCTAGAGTCTTTAAAAAAAAAAAAACGATCTTATCGAGTGCTTTCGGGAAAGAGTTCATTTCGATGCTGCAGAGGGAGAGACATGTCGGTTACGGAGCTCATCATGTCTTTTCTACGTGGTAAACGAGAGAAGCAGCTAGGCACAGTGCAGTCTGTTGGTACTTCTTCCCAGCTAAAGCATCGCCCTGCAGTCGGTTGTTACCTCTTCCCAATCTCGCTCTGCCTCAAGAACTGAATGTTGTTGGCGCTGTCAGCTAGTTCGGGGTACTGCTCTACAGAGAGCACGTAGTAGCCATCGTAGCCCAGAACCTTTCCTGAGCTCAGTAGTTGCCGTTTCTCACCTTCGGTCCAGAGCCTGGCACCTTCCTCGCCCTCTCGGACCCTTTGCTGCTCTCGTTGCCACGCGCTTGCTAGAGCTCTTTGTCGGGCCTGCTCCAGCACCCGTGCCTTTTCCTCATCGAGTGTCATGCCATAGCGGACATGCAGGGCAAGTGAGCCGTACTGGAGCTCGACGTCTGCGAATCGCCGTGTACGCCCGTTCACCACCGTGGTCGACTGAGACACGGTCACGTTCACACCGTTCTCCAAGCTGCGGCGCCCGCTCGTCAGCCGTAAGGCCCCGAGGTCACTTTCGGGAAGGCTCGTCTTGATGAAGTAGTGCGTATCGCGACCCTCGATCGTGAAGTGCAGGTCTTCCAGGTAGAAGGCATTGTTCAGCACAGCTGCCACCTTGATGCAGTCCTCGTTGGCGATGTTCAGAGCGTTCGTTGCCACTTGGCCTTTGCTGGTGATTGCGAGCATCACGCCTTTACCAATTAATGACTTGACCGTGGCGAACCACAGCCAGGGTTTATCCCGTGCAGAGCGGCGCCGGCTAAACTGAATCTCTGGCATCCTCTCGAAAGATAAGAATGCCTTGGCCTGACGTGTCACTTCCTCTTGGACGCCTGAGATGGCCTGCAAGGGACAAGGAAAGAAAACTCTTACATATGAAGAGGACAAAATCTGACAAGAGTTTTACATAATAGCAGCCTGAAGTGGATTATGTAAAAGTACAAATGAAGACTCGGGCAAAATTATTTTGATTACATGTTTCACAAGAGAACAAGATCACAGGGGTTTGTGTGATCATAAGAATGTTGTGTCAAAGCAAAGCAAAAACAAAAGGTATCAAAAACCTTTTGATTAGAGATTTATCAGGTTAGAATTTGGACCGCTTTTCCTGGTGTTTCCATGATGGATACCACAATGAAACCCACATACTGCATTGTTCAGTTCCTGTGATTTATCTTCCGCTCGTCTCTAAAAAATCTCTGCCGGTGAATCTTGGAAAAAGAAACTAACAATTGCAGGTAACACGTTCTAACTATGGAGCATAGAGAATGCAAAAGTGCAAAAATTTATAAAATGTGTGGAACGGAGATCCTGGAGGGCCAAAGCACTGTTGAGTTACACTTCACTAAAATCATTTTAGACTTGTGAATTAACTGATGAAGATAGTAAGAGATCATCACATGCTATACATACCGGAAGGTCATCCCAGAGCTGACTCTTTCTCATCTCCAGTGATGGCTGCGTGAGATCGAATTTAGGAATCGGGAATCCAGGGATGGCATTGTGAAGGTGAAAGCCAAATGTTACCAGCCAGATGTTGACATCTAGAGACGAATGAAAAAGAAATCCATTTGAGCATTCAGCCCAAATATTCACATAACATGTCTTATCAGCTTAGATTTAGTCTGCCTGGGCAAGATAGATGGCTAAGACGCAACAACAGATGGAGGTCAAAGAAAAAAAAATTATACTTGTCCTCACCTGTGACATACTCTTTGACATCGTGTACTTTGCTAATAGGGTTATTGTTGCGAAACATGTACAGGTTAAAGGGGGCAGGATCTTTCCCCACTCTGGTCCAGGTGCTAATATCTGGGGTGGTCCAGCGGCCAGCAGGAATGTCATAGTCTCTTTCTCCAAAGTGAAGGAGCCTTGTAAGTGGGTCGTACAGTCCTCCATGGAAGCCAATTACCAGCTGGAAGTCAGGGTTGGAATCAAAGTAGATCTCTCCATAAGCAGTGTACTGAACCTGTTTGAGGAGCAGCCCGTTACTGCTAAAGACAGCTAGGGGAGTGCCGGTGTTGTCACAAGCAATGTAGAACTCCTCTCCACTGCTAATCTCCATAGCAAAAAGATGGCCTTGCAGGTCGTAGTAGAGCGAGGTGATCTCCGAGCTGGAATGGTTGTAGACATGGGTGATGCGTGTAGGGTAGTTCAGATCAGCATAAAAGAACTGCAGGTGCTGACCGAGGCTGTTCCGGGATGCCAGTCGCCTCCCCAGTCCATCGTATCGATACTGGATAGTCCAACCATTGGCCTTGCTATGGACTCGTACCAGAAGGCCTTTGGAGTTGTACTCGAAGATCTCGGTGCCTCTCTGGCGCAAGAATCCGTCTTCGTCCATCCGGTACTGGACGTCACCTAGGCGCGTGATGCGATCCCGCAGGTCATAACGGAGCGGCGTGAGCCGAGCGCTGTTACCCGGGTTTAGCAAGTGAAGGTTGCCGTTGAGATCGTAGCTGTAGCGCCACATCATCTTCTCGTTCAAGTAGACGGTCTGCAGCTGGCCATCCACATCGTACTCATAGCTGTACTTGGTAGTATTAGCAAAAGGTCCGATTTTGATCTCGCGCTTGGTGACGCGGCCCATGTTGTCATACTGTATGGTAATCCAGTACATAAGGGACCGAAAGATCTCGTACTGAATCTCCTTGATGCGGCCGTGTACATCGAAGTGCTTGGTGTACGTCATGACGGCCGTCGAAATGATCTGATTAATGTCATAATAGATGACGCCAAACTTGCCAAACTGCTCCACTTTGCCCGAGATGTCATCGAATTGGTAGAGGTCAATGGGTAGCGGTGTCTCGTTGATGACCCCTTGCATGCTGGTGACCCGGAAGCTGTTGTCGTAAGAGTAGTCAAAGCGTGCATTGACCATGCCGTCCTCGCTAAATCGGAAGATCTGTCTGTCTACCAGGGGGCCAATCTGACGATATCGGATGGAGCAGATAAACCCTTCACTTTGCAAGTTCACTGTCTTTAGAACGCCAGATGTCTCATCGTATGTGAAACTCACACGTGTGGTGTCGTAAAGGATCTCCGAGATCTTGTTCTGCCTCCTGTACTTATAGAGGATGCGGCGTCCGGTGCCCAGGTGTGCCACGCGGAGGAGCTGTCCGTCCTCGCTGTAATCCACGGTGACCGAGGCGTTGCTCTCAGGTGGATGATAGATGTTGCGGTAGTAGCCGATAGATCTGATGGTCTCCATGGTGTGACGTGCGACGCTGGGCATCGTGATGGCAGAGAGCCTGTCTTGCAGGTCGAAGTCGAAGATGTACTGCCGCTGGCTATGAAGAAGGAGCACCATAGACTGGAAATAAAAGGGAATAAGCAATTAATTACTCTAATGAGTGTTTAAAATGCAAAGAGCGTGTAAAGAAAGGTATTAAAATGCAGTCCCAGCACTGATTTTCTCGTTTAATTGAAGTCCCTTCATTTTTTAAACGCAGCACATTTTAATACGCTTGGACGCATAATTCTGAAGTGTTCTGAAATTACTGGCCTTTGCCTCGGCACTTATCTCATAAGGTAAGCTTCGGCGAAAGTCATAATCACTTAGCGGAGCAGCAGGTAATAACCCTCTCAACATATTGTAGCGGATAAACCCGGTGGCTCTTGTGGTTGAGAAGTCCGCATGGCTTTTTTTTTCACCACTACCACAAACAGAATGTTTAATAAGAGCGTGATGTATGCTAAAACCACCTACTCAGCAACTCGGCTGTGATCTGTGATCGAAAGAGGTCTCATGTTTATTCTGAGCCTGTTTGTGGGGGTTTTGATGGACAGCATAAATAGCAATGATAAATAAGCGAGTCTAGCTGTTCGGCCTGCTACACAAAGCTAACAACAAAACTCCCGACATCATTTATCTTGCCGTTTTATTTATTTATTTAGTTTTTTTTTTTTTTTTTTTAAAAAAAAGCTCCTCAATTCATGCTCTGCTGTGAAAGTGAAAAAGAGCATAACAGAAACCTGCCGGGACTGTTCTCCTGTAATCATATCAAATCATATTTGGATGATGTTATTTAGCATCCTCAGGCATTCTGAGTCTTTCTGGATTTCGATTTCTTTTAAGATAAAAAAAAATATATAGGATTTTGTGCTTTTATTATACAATTAAAAAATTCAGGGTAATCAGGATGATCAGAACCGATAGAAACACCACGAATCTCTCAAAAACTACTTTCTTTTATTTTTTTTACCTCAACATCATCCCTCTAATATAAATCCTGACTGCTGTGTGTAACGAGCGCAGCCTAATGAGCTATCGATTACTCTCTGGCTGAATTTATAGCCTGCTTCATTATGAGGCGGTGTAGTACACATATACACTCGAAAGTCACATTTGTAGCTTTGTGTGCGTGTAGTTCAGCTAAGAGGAAGCGATAAGTATATAGATTACATACTGTATATATAAAAATAAAACAAAAAATACAATAATGGAATTAGTTATTTTAAATGAATGCAGGACACAGAAGGAATGGTGAAAGGAGAGAAAAAAGGCATAGGAATCTGTTTCATAGAATTGAAACAAAAATCGTTTACAAAAACAATAAAAATCACACTATATTTAACGTGATTGGATAAGAGATTCAGGGGAATTTAGTTATCATTATATTAATTATATATATTTATATTTGTGATCTTTTTTTGTGAAATTTATCCTTGGGACAAAAAGAAATACTAATAAAATTTCATAAATACATTATATACACACACACTTCTGTTTAGTCAAGTAAAATAAAAAGTAATAAAAAGTTTGAACTGTTGAACTTTCTCAAGTTTTCAGGAACTTATCCCCTTCCCATCTTCTCTGTTCTTTCTTTCTTTGGCCTTTAAACCCTGACTTCTCCCTCGAGCCGTATTCTTTTTTAGAAACCCGTAATTCTTTCTTTACAGGACTCCTAAAGCCATCCTCCACACAAACATTCTTTTACTGTTTCTTTTTCTTCCTCCTCCTCCTCTCCTTCTCTCCACGGCAAACAACAGATCCACAAAGTCCCAATAATTCAAAGGGAAATTCACAAACCCGCATTACGTCCAGGTCTTTGTCCTCGCTCTTTTTCCTTTGCATTGCTATTTTGGGATATTGGCACAGGGCTATTAGTGTGTCCTTTGAATCCTTCGAGGGAAATTAAGAAGTCAGTGCCTCTGATAAATCTCCAGCTGAGCACCGTGTTCACACCGAGCTCCAGTCAAAGCTCAGCTGGAGCCTGCTGACTACAAACGAGTGTGTTCCTGAACTTACACGACCCAGCGTCAACTTCAAACATAAACTTTATGGGCACTAGAAGGTCACCGATCACACTTTCTCCTCCATGGTGTGAGACTTTCCCAGCTAGAGCTTTCTGCTGCTTCTGCTTTAATTTCACACGTATACATCTTCAGTGCAGTATTCAGGTTTAACATGCAGTCCCATGCCTAGGCATTATTACTATTAGTATTATTACTAGCAGTAGTAGTATCAGTATAATTATTGTTAATAATAATAATATTTTTGTTGACACCGTTATTATGAATATTATTATTGAATTCAGAGCTTTTGGTTTACCATATTTTATTTTTTATATAATCGTATTTATAAACTTATAATTAAGAATTATTAAAATCTCTCCAATGTTCATACCTACAGGATAATTTCCTAATATTCGCCTTGTTCTTAACAACATAAACCTTTCAGTAATGCCTTATAATCATTTACCATTTTTTAAATTCATTTTCATCTTCACCAATGTGCTGATCATCACACAATTCAAGTATATATATGTATGTATATTTTCATATTTACGTTTCCTTCTTGAACTTCTCACCTTGTCCAGGTAAGTATAGCTCCATGACTTTCCATCAGCAAAGGTTCTGGAGATGATGCGTCCCTGGCTGTCGTATTCCACCCTCTCTGCAGTCGCCCCTCGCTGGATGCTCGTCACCTGGCCGCTGCTCGAGTATGTCAGGTTCACTGACATGAGTTTACTGCTGGGAACCCAGAGCGCAGGGTGACCCGCCGCGTCGTACACGATCTTCAGCAGGAATTTACGATGGTCGTCATAAATCTTCTCTGTCTTCAGAGTGCGGTCGTAATCCACCGACAGCAGGTTCCTCCCGTTTACCTTTTACACCGAATAAAATTACAACGGATAGGAATTAATCAAAGATGATAAAAAAAAAGTAGCATTCATGATCATTTTGTATAATTTATATTGGCACATTGAGGTTTTTTAAAATTTATTTTACTAAATTACATTAGATCGAATCCTGCGCAGGGATACAAACAAGGGAAATAAATATCACAATCTACAGTACATACAGAACATGTTTTTCAAAAGACTACCAAATGAATATACTGTATACTGTATATCCTACCAAATGAAAAAATCTTAAATGTAGGTAAATTTATCTACACTTTCTTAAAATAAGATTAAAACAGACCAAATGTAAGCCTATTGTACTGATTTCTGAAATTCTATTAAAATGATCAACATTTTAAGTATATAAAAACATGAACATTTTAAGCAAAAAAACTTTTCCTATTGACAGATTTGTCTAGTTTTTGGAATTTATTTCTTAAACGAAGCAAAATTTACTGCCAATAGATCGAGTCGTTTTTACTTAGAATTTTAGTAACATTTGACTAGAAAGAAGCCTAATAGTCTCATATTTGGTTTGTTGTAAACGTATTTTAAGAAATTCTTTGTCTAGATTCAGGAATATTTCATGTGCTACGCTGTCGTTTTTGTAGCGCATTGCAGCAAAAACAAACTAACCTTCACACCAGATAATAAACTTTAAAAGCCTTTTGAATTTCTACAGGAAGCTAAATACGCCTCTTTTCACTTGCAATAAACGAGAGAATGTCTAAGCGCTTACAGGAATTGTTTTTGTTTTATCAACACTAAGAGTCGAGAACTAAAAGTGAGACGGGTTGTTTTGTTCTCAGTTCTGTGAAACATCCTTGAAGTAAATATCCTGCTGGTTTCATCAAGTCAATTGAGAAGACATGCACTGAGTCTATTATTCAGGGGGATGAGCAGATGATACACGGTGCAGTTGTACGTCTGCTCACCCTCAGCTTGCGTCCAAACACTATGACCTTGCCCCTGGTCTGCTCTTTCCTGAACCTCCACTCCACAAGGTTCTGGCCGTTTTCTCCAGGGAGGCTCATGTTCCTTCGGGCCACCGTAGGGTTCGCTGCGCCCGCCAGGATGTGGGGCTCGGTCTGGTAGTGGGAGTCCATGCCGTTGGCGTAAATGACCCTCAGAGAGCTGTCATAACCCACCTGATAGCTGTTCCTCAACTGATCTGTAAGATTACATTAGAACAAACAGTGCACCACATTTACTCCATCTTTCATTCTATAACTGAAATCTTAGATTCTCAAACTGATACAAACTGTTCGATTACCTTGAACGAGTGTGTAGAACGAGTCGATGGAGGAGAGGTTCGTGGTAATGCTGACATCGTCGTCTCTTCCGGAGGTCTCAATGTCCACTGTGAGCGCTCGGTCCATCTCCTCGATCAGGCTGGTGATGACTCCTGTAGGGAAGGTGACGTTTGTCAGCCTTCCCTCGCTGTCATAGCTAAAAAATCAACACACAAACAACAAAATGTTGAACGAATCTGACATTCACAACAAATCACTAATCACAGTGATATTAAAAAACTGTCCATGGGAACAGTGGTGATCATTGATTAGTTGTCCGATTAGTTCCAGTGATTAGTTTTTGTTCACCACTGCTCCCATTGACCAATCACTGATCACCACTGCTCCCACTGACCAATCATTTATCACCATTGTTTCCATTGACCAATCACTGATCACCATTGCTCCAATTGACCAATCACTGATCCCCATTGTTTCCATTGACCAATTATTGAGCCCTATTGTTCATGACACCCAATCAATAATTACTATTGTTTCTACTGATTAAACACTGATAACCATCGTCTCCACAGACCACTCACTGATCACCATTGTTCCCATTGACCAATCACTGATCACCACGGTTACCAATCACTAAAAAAACATTGTTCCCACTGTTTCCCACAATTATTGAGCCCATTGTTCCTGCCTAATTAATAGTTATTATTGCTCCCATTGACCAATCACTGATCAACATTGTCTCAACTGACCAATCACTAATCGCCATATTTCCCAGTCACCAATAATTCATCACCTTTGTTCGCATTTACCAATAACTGGTTACCATTGGTCAATGGGCTCAATAGTGATCAGTGACTATCCGGAACAGTCACTGATCACCATTTTTTCTGACAACCAATAACTAATCACCATTGTTTTCAATGACCCTTCACCAAACACCACTGATGGTCGCTGATGACCAATCACTGATCACGATTGCTGTCCAATTATTGACCAATAATTGGACAGCATTGTACCCGGCTCACCATCGATCAATAAACTCCGTTCTTACTATCAAATGTCTTCAGGAAAACGTTCTACTTCAAGTAACACCTTTTAGTATGCAAATGAACAAGATGCCTCGATTAATATGCAGATTAGTCCACGATTTTGTGTGTTGACTTTCAACAACTTTTTACTTTTTATTACCTTCTTTCCCCTGATAAGAATTGCTGGTCTGTACATGTAGTTTATCCCCTCTCTACTTGTCAGGTGTCAGATTTTAAAATAAAACATAACAGATTTTATTCTCTGACTGTTTAAAAAAACAAAAAAAAACATTACGCTTAACAAACATTTCTGACTGACTTTATTTAACTCGACTCCTCTACGCAGATCGTCCATTTGGTTCCTCTTAGAGTGCACACTATCATGGGTGTGTGTTTGTGCATGCGTATGATTAATGCGTGAATGTTTTTTTTTTTTTAGTTGATACGCTCTTGCACGTGTGTTGCGTGTGTGTTGGCTGATGTGCTGAGTGAAATTCCTGCATGTCCTCTGCAGTGTATAATAAATCCTGCTGTTGAAAGATGAAGCACCATTAAAAATTAGATTAGTTTTATAACCCAGAGCTAGCCAGAAAGCTCCGTCTGTCAGTGACAGGTCTAATCTAATTCTACGCACATACACATGTGCGCTTAAACACACACGCGCACACACATGCATGCGCACACAGCATGTTCATATTAGACCAGATGAACACACGTCACATATCCTTGGCAAGGTGGCGCATTCACTACCATGTCTTTTTTTTTCTTCTTTCTTTCTTTCTCTTTCATTTCTTTCTTTTTCTTTCCTCATGGTGTGCATGTTGAGATCAAATCACAGATTCTGAAGCTGAATGTGCTGAAACGAAGACCGAGCCATTTTAACAACACGCCCCATGACGGTAGCGTTGCCTAATACACATCAGATGGGATCACAGAGTTTCCGAGCGTTGCAAGGATGAAAAATATCACACCGAAGCGTCCATTAAAGACCATCGAGACCAAGCAGACACAAACCTCTTAAGCTCCGAGGCAGACACTGATCGGCACTGATACGGGACTCGAGCACAGATGTTTTTATGTTCTGGGGAAGTCTCGCTTTCACGAAAAACACCCCGTCCTCTAATACATATTCTAAGTGTTCCCTCGCTCTCTCTCTCTTTCTCTCTGTAAAGTAACAGCAGCACATGAAGCATATAAATCCATGTCATGGTAATGCAGATGGAAAGAGCAGACCAGATTCAGATCATTTTACACACGCTCTGAAGCGTCCCCGCGTCTTTCTTTATGACCGACGGAGTTTATTTCCAAAGGCTACACACGCATTACAAGCTCCATCGCGCAATCCTCTATTTCTTTTTCTTTTTTTTTTCTTTATTTCTTTTTTGCTCATATCGAACATATCCATCTTGATTGTATATACACCACGAAAATAGTTCTGAAGTGTACTCTAAATGTAATTTATACAGTCGTATTTCCAAATGCGGATTATGTTTGCAGGCAGTAGATATTATTCACTGCTAACGGTTTATTAATGCTCACTAAAATGCTGTTACAGCAGAACAGAACCGAAGACGCAACACACCCGCATACACGACAGGACACTCACCGCTTCCTTCCCGACAGTCCGTGTGCCGTTCTTCTATTTAGTGTTAGAATATAAGTGGAGTAAATATACACAGACCTGCAAAAAGTAAGTACACCCAGAGATTGATGACTAAATTTATGGCACAAAATGGCTCATTAGGATGATTATTGGTTTATTCCACTTTTCAGCTTGGAACGGACTGCTTATAAATAAAATGTTTTGGACTGATGGGCAAAGAGCTGGGAATCTTGAAACCTCTAGGAATATAGAATACAGTTTAGTTGAAAGAGAAGATTATTTAAACATCAGCGGAGTCAGGATGAGGTCCACCTGGGATCTCCTAAAAACAATCCTCTCATTCTGTACCTACGTGTAGTTGATGCTGGTGCAGAGAGGAAAAAAGCATGACTTTTGGCAAACAGTTAAGATCGGAAGGTTGGGGGGTTTAAAATCATTTGCTGTACAAATAATATAATCTTAATCTTAAAGAGTTGTTGCTCTTAAAGGGCAACTATAATGCAAAAATGTACTTTGTAGTGAAACATTCTCTGCCTTTTTTTTTCCGGCAACAATCCAAATAGATCCCCCCCCCCAACGTGACCTCATATAAGAAAAGCCCCTATCCTGGCTCGCTGAGGGGCGTGGCTCAAGAGTAGCTCATTTACACAGACACTGAAACGGCGTGGTCGGAGGAGGAGAGAAATAAAGTGATTTTGAGTTACAAGGTCAAATATTGCACCGTGCCAACATGGGACCTTTAAAGCAACTAAAGAGAATAATGTCTTAATAGCGTAATCTCAAAAAAGCTAAAAAAAGTACGACTTTCTGGTGGTGCAGGGATTTTCTCATAGATGTTATGGGGGTGTGTTTATTACTTCCTCAGTCGTGGACTGACTGTTTCCTGTTTATGATGGATCGTGTTTCTGATGAGCTGCTGATGAAATAGCAGCGCAACAAAAGGTGTGAGTTATAATCGCTACGCACTAGTAGATATCGTGTGATGTACTTTGTGTGTGTGGTGTGACTGAAATTCTCCTACACAGCGTCAGCACTAAATTAAATCTCCACACATGATTTGAGATGGAGTTTTGACTTGCAGGGTGTTTTTCCAGCAGAGCGCCGGGGCCGTGTCGGTTTTCCGAGGTGCGGGTTGTCATTTCTCGAGCCGGTTGTTTCCGACACAGAGCTGCCGAGGCAGGAGAACCGTGAGCGAGAGGTGCGCCTTAAACTGCTTGGGAAACGAGCCAGACTCTGATCTGAGCATTCTCATTCGTGTCATAAACGTCGGAAATGTCTTCAATCAAGGCGCTTCTGCATCCACACGGTTCGGTCTTGTACGACTAAATCAAATCGCTTCCAGCTGATAAAGTGAACACAGCCTACACAAAACTCCACACACATTTCCATCACCTGAGATTCAGCTGGAGAGTTGAAAAACAAGCGGCAGCAGCAGTGTTTTCTCTAACAGATCAAATCCAAACGCCATAATCCGTAAACCTAGCGGACCATCTCACATGCCGGGCGTCAAGAAGCGCTGAGAAATAATCAGTAGCGCTGCTGAAGTCTACATATTTTATGCTCTTTTATATATTAAAAATAAATTATACCTACAGCTTTTATTAATATTTAAAATGAAGCATTAACATTTTTTAAAAAGAGTCTGTCGATGCTTATCTTGCAAATCTCGTAACGTCGTACGTGTGATGTTTAATTTCTCAGCTTGTTTTTTTAATATAGTTTTTATTAATGTTTATTAACTCTTGGGCTTCTTAATGTTTAAGGCAAAATGTTCAAACTTTTAAGAGACTGCTTAATCTCTTTTAATTTTTCATTCTTATACTACACCTGATATGTTTGCATTGCTGAAACTCTATTTTTATGAATATTTCACATGACGTTTCACCTGCATGTGCTGATGTTCTACTAGGAATTTTGCGCATAAAGATTTCAGTTTTTATTAAAATTTCAAAATCTAATTCTTTACTTTTTAGGAGTTACATGTTTTTGGTATTTTATGTTTTTGGATTTGTTTTTTTAAAAAAGTCTTTTGTGAAATGTTGTACTTGAAGTAATGCAATAGGTAAAGAAAACTTTATTTAAAACAATTTATTTAGACTTTGGTTAGTGTATGTTACACTTTTGCATAACAACAGTTTATGGAGTTGTGGAGTTTGCTGTTCCACTTTAATTCTTCCCAACAATTACAATTTATTTAATTTATTCACGATTTACATTTTAACAGTTTAGACTTTATTATACAGTTTATATTTTAAAAATTTTATATTATGCCTGATATGATTATTATTTTTTAAAATTCTTACAACCAAAATCTCTTCCTTAAGCGATGATGATGCGGCTCGTGCGCTGTACTGGACATGACCTTGACTTTGAGCTGCTACTACAGAAACGTACGTACCGTCACATATTAGAACTAAAATACTAACACTAACGTTCAGCTGGAACAACCTGCACCGTTATACGGAAATAAATGCTCACGTTCTGACCAATTAGATTCGAGTATTCAGCCATGATGTGGTGTGTGTGTGTTGTATTATTTCAATGATTCATTTTCATTTTGTCTTTCTTTTATTTAATAAAAAGTATTTTATTTTATTGTAATATTTGTTTGGAATGTTCAAGATGGCAATTTAGCTTTAAAGTCACATCACATTTTACACAGGATTAAATAAACATTTTTCTTTCAGCTGTTGTTCATATTTAACATTTAACATTTTAATTTAAAGTCTGTTCTGGTGACAATTCTTTAACTTTTTTTCCTAAGTATACTTTTTAAAAATTCTCTTCATTATGCTCCATTTTGCTTTACCAAACTTTCTTTTCTAAATGAATGTTATAAAACTTGTTTTTAACTTAAAGGTTCACCTGCACCAGGTTGTGTTCAAGGCGCCTCCTAAATGCTCTAGCGGGTGCGAGTGTGTGAAGTGGTGTGTTAGTGGAACGGCAGCGTGACTCACTCGTAGAAGGTCGTCCAGCCTATCTGGGTGCTCTTGGTGGCGAGCAGGCCGCTGTTGCCGTGGTAGGTGAAGAGCGTGAGCTCCTGTCCCTGTGCCGTTAGCGTCTTCAGGCCGCCGTTGGTGCTAATGGTGATCCAGATCACCTGGTTGTCGGGGGCGACGAGGCGCACGGGCATGCGGTTGGGGTCCCGACGGATGCGCAGCGTGTTGCCGTTGCCGTCGGTGACGGCGGTGACGTCACCCTCGTTGCTGTAGCTGAAGTTATACATGTAGTCCCCGGTGACGAGGCTCAAGGTGTGCTGGTGCGTTCCGTTCACATCGAAAATGTAGAGCTCCTGCGCTGCTGGAGAGGCCACTTCATGAAACCCGGACGACGCCAGAGGAGGACGGTTGCGCGAGATGGCTCGGATTCGAATGTTGCCCAGATCGGCGACGTAAAGGGTTCCATCAGGAGAGACGACCAGCGAGGACGGGGCGTTTAACCTAGCGTCTTTAGCGTAGCCATCTCCCGTGAGGTAGCAGTCACAGTTGGCGTCGTTTTTGCAGTCGCACTCGGATGGCGCCCCCGCCAGGTGCGTGATCTCTCCGTCTGTGCTCACCTGCCGTACCCGGTTGATCTTCTTCTCGTCGCTCTCGGCGATATACAGCACGCCGCTGAAGGACACGCCGATGGCCGTGGCGCCCTCCAGGGTGGTCTGGATGGCACGTTTTCCCAGAGCGTACTCGATGCCCGGAACCTGACAGTGCATGGGGCGTCCCGCTACGATCCGCACCTGCCGGTTCTCCGTGATCTGAAGAACAACGTTGTTGTCGAGCACATAAATCGAGTTATCCATGGGGTTGATGGCCAAGTCTGTTGGCCACTCCAAACGCACCTGCGGCGAAATGAGATGCAGCACAGATGTCAGAGACACGCAATACGAGTATAAAACACACACACGTGCACACACATACACACACTTTGAATACTTTGTAACTTTTGTGTCGGTAAGTAGTTGAGTTGGAGAAACTTTCAGCTGAACGGATCATTTCTGGGGGAAAAAAAACGTCACAAGTCGCAGCACAGCGAAGACGCGCACATACAGTAAATATGGGTTTCGGATGTACCGCTGCGAGAAGGACGTTACCACAAGGACGCATTTCTCACACCGGAGGAGCCGATGGTGCGAGCGACACAAAGGATAAGAACAGATTACATGAAATGATTTCACAGTGCCTGTGTGTTCACTTCAACTCTCCCCACTTGCTGAAGGAAAAAGTTCGATATTGAGTACACGTTTTAATTCCTCTCGTCCCGGCGTGTCTCTCTCTCCCTCTGAGGCTGACGCGTCACTCTGACACTGATGAAGAAGAATCCTTTACGTTGGAGCTCTAATACGATGCGGGACCGTGCTTTATTTCGTTCGGCTGTCACTGGGTCATTTATTTTGTGCCAGAGGGGATAAACAACAACAAAAACAACAACAAGAAGAACAAGACGCCAAAGCAAAATCTTGAGCGTTGGGTATCGAAGCAGATCCTTTTTAACGAGGATTTTATGGCGCTTTCGCCACTAATAGTCTGTTTGCCGAGACGGAATCAGAGTGAAATTTCTTCTGAGTCGTTTGCTGGTTGGTTTCATTCTGTTTGTAGTTAAACGAATAAAAAGGGCAGTAAAGGGCTGGAAACATCTTTGTAGGACTCTTTCAACCAATTAAAACCATGTGCGGAGAAACACAAAAATCACCCGGGCACAGAAAACACACAGTTGTTGCTAAATACATGATTAGATAATGGAGGTTTGTGTCACATCCAGTGGTGATTATTATTATTATTATTATTATTACTTTTTATTTTTTGTTCATTCGTTGATTATTTAATACAGCTCACTGGCACATCTGCGTCACAACAGAGTCGCATTAAAACCTGACCGTCCGGAAACAGTAACACCAGTGAGGTTCTTTATCATCTACTGCCAGTCTATCTGGCATATACAGTACCAAGTGTTCCAGGTGTATTATGGGTACAATATGTAAAAAAAAAAAAAAAAAAAAGAACACTCAAAAAGTCTTGATCCAATTCAATCCATAATTCAATGGAATTCTTTAACAATTACATTAAAGACCTGGGAGCGAATGTTTTACTGCAACAGGTTACAAAGCGACTAAACATACAGTACAATTTAAAAATTGATTTATTGATTTCTGTAACAACCTTGGCAGCGACCTCATTTCCCCTCTCGCCTGTTCCAGCCACTCAGCATTCAGCATCAGCAGTACAGAACACTAATCACCTGATCATCTGTAAACATCTGCACCTGTTTCTCATTGGTTCATGCTTTAAGTCAGATGTTTTTATGCGTAAGCGATTCATAATGTAGGTCACTGTGTGGCTTAACAAACAAAACACATTCCTGTGAAACGGCTCAGGTGCAGGGAGAGACAAAAAAGTCCTTCAGTAAGCCTGGAGAACTCGTCCTCGAGACTACATCAAGGTCTGGATCTTTGGAAGCAAAATATGGAGAACATTGCGCAGGACTATCGCACAGTTCTGTATACAGCCTGTAACACACACGTGCATGATGAGCGTCTGTGTTACCGGCCGAGTCGTATACAGAATTAAGCGAGTGCACACTATTAGAGGATTTGGAGTGAAGGTTTTTTTCACAGGGTTCGGCAGCCAATCGGGCAGCTCGAGCGTGATTAAGAGAGTGTGTAAGGGACATGAGCGATGAGTGCGCTTGCACATCTGCTTCTGTTTCCTCTGTTTGAACGTGTGAAGACGTACACAGTTAAGAACAGAGAACGATTCTCGTCAGTAATTTTAACAACCGAGTGTTTAAGACGGAGGAACAGCTGCACGGTTAAATCACAATTAGCCCAAAGTACGGCTGTGATGAGAATCGAGCTGAACGTCCTTTCACTTACAATTAACACCAGAGGGTTTTGTAATGACACTCATCACTCTCTCTCTGTCTCTCTCTCCGTCTCTCTCTGTCTCCATCTGTCTCTCTCTCTCTTATCTGTTTTTTTCTTTACAATTTTGTTCTATTATTTTTCTGTACTTATATTTTCTCTCTCTCTCACACTTCACATCACCCTCTGTACATCTCTTCCTCTTTATCTTTATGCTTGGTCCTTCTCTTCTTCGTCTCATTATTCCTCTAACTATACTGTATGCTCTACACTCTCATTGTTGTTTCTCTTTAATTTTACACTTTTCTTTGCTGTCTCTCTCTCACATGCATGTCTTTGTGTCTTTATTAACCAGACAGTCTTTAATTTGCTTTTTTTGTCTGTACATGTATTACTGTCTCCCCCTTCCTTTTGTCTCTCTATCTCCCTCTCTCTCTCTCTCTGTCTCTATCTCTCATTTATTTTTTGTTTCCTTCTTGTTTTTTTCTGTACTTATATTATTCTCTCTCTCTCTCTCTCTCTCTCTCTCTCTCTCTCTCACTCACACACACACACACACTTCACATCACCTTCTCTACATCTCTTCCTATTAATTTTAATGCATGAGCCCTCTCTTCTTCTCCTTATCATCTCATTGTCCCTCTAACTATATGCTCGCTACTCTAGCAATGTTTTCTTTCCTCAAGTTTTCTCTCCCTCTCTCTCTCTCTCTGGTGTCTTGCCAATTTTTCGGACTTTCTCCTGTCTATCCTTTCCCTGTCTTCCAGTGATATGACCTATAAAAAGTTGAAGGCAGGTGAGAGTGGGACGGGCGAGAGCAGGTGCAGGAGGTGGAGAGTGAGAATGGAGAGCTGGGGGAGAAGGTGCTGCTAGCGGCAGGAGAGCGGGGCGGGTGTGAGAACATCTACAGCATGAAGAAAGCTACCGGGGGTGTTTCTGAAAACTTCATGAGTGCTAATTGAAAGTGGAATATGGTTAAAAGGTGTTATGACACAGATCGATCTGTCCCTGAGACACGAGGCGTCATTTCAAATGTGCCACCGTTCCCCAGGTCCATGAGGAGGATCCTGCGCTTGTGGAAAAAAAACGCAGTGGTGAAACATGTCCTGGAGTCAAGTGCAGGGACAGGAAGGTGAAAGAAGGATCAAGTGTGTGTGAGCCAACTGAAAGCCTGAGGCTCTTCGAGTGTCCTAATGCCAAGACGGTGAAGATCTTGCCTGTGGACGACGGAGAGATCAGCTCAGATAAGCCAAGCTCTTCAGACCGTACGGAAAGTGCGGGGAACAGACGGAGGTCCGAACGCCACAGTACAGATCAGACGCTTCATAATCCTGACTGAAGCTGAGCGCGGCGTCTCACACTCCAGTTATTTCTCAGATCAATCTGATAAAAGTGAAAGTGCTCTCACCAAGGAGAAGAGCCAGGCTCAGAGCATGGACAGAAGCTACAACAAAGACTTTTCTTCAATCTGTTACAGACTCTCATGCTCACATTTCTGTTTGCTCAGAGACGTGGACTAAAGCGGAAGGGGTTTGGGTTTTTGTTTGGGGAGTCAGTGAAGTGTGTGTGTGTGTGTGTGAGGGGTGCCAAAATATCTAAACACAATGAACTGATGAATTAAAGCAATCCCGTAGTCCCTCTCTCTGCCTGTCTCTCCCGTCTTCCTTTCCTCTTTTTTCTTTGTTCTTCTCTCTCATCCTTTCTGTCTTTTCTCTCTCTCACCTCAGTTTTTTTTCTCTAATTCATATATTCCACTGAAAACTGATTCCTGTCTTTGCTTCCTTCCTTCTAACCCCCCCTTTCATACAGTAGTCATTTGTTTTCTCCATTGCCCTGTCTCTGTCTCCCTGGCCCCTTCTGTCTCTCTTCTCTTGTCTTTCTCAGTCCCGCTTTGTGCTTCTCCCGCTTTTCTCATTCATGTACTCCGCTTTGTGTCTGCTTCTTTATCTCCCCTTCCATCCATTTATCCCCCTCTCTCTTTCACCCTGTCCCCATTATTTCCCACAGTCTTTCCCACCTCACCCTGTTCTTCTCTAATTCACATGTTACATTTATGTCCGATTCCTGTCTTTGCTTCCTCCTAATTTCCTCTCTCTCTCTCTCTCTCTCTCTCTCTCTCAGGAACATTAAACTCTAATGCTGCAGAAATAAAAGCTTTCTCGTCTTCTGTGCCTGCATTATAGATGATCCACTTCAGCTTCACTGCTAACTCTGTCTGACCATTAACATGGGGTCAGGGTCCTCATGCTGACAGATGCTGGGGACAGAAACACACTCCGGGGGACAGATGAGGAGAAAGAGAGAGAGAGAACACTGTGGCAGGAGAGCGACACAGAGGCAGGGACGTAAAGCAGGAGCGACGCAGCATATTCCAATTTTTTTTCGCTCGCCAACGATTATAAACGTTAAAGTTTTTTAAAGAAGGACACTTGATATGTTTTATCCGTGTGTAGTCTCACGTCATGCCGTGCCATGTTCCTCTTGAATATTGCCTGCGCTCCATGTCCACCTCTTAGCGTTAATCACCTGGTTCTGATCCGTGCTTTAACAAAGCTTCTATTCTGAAAAGCGGTAGACTTTAATGCTCCTCGAGGATCCTTAATCTGCAGATTAAACACGGCACAAGTTCACTTATCTCCTCTTTATACGCTGCTCAGCTCTCATAATCTGCTACTTATGAGGGTTTACAACGTGAGGTTCCGCCCGGCGCTCCCGACGCAGGTCTGAACCACACGCGTGCTTAAAGACGCCACGAGAGGTGTGATTCCATTGTGTACGCCTGCTGACTTATTTCCATCAGAAACAGGATGTGGATGTGGCGAGGTGTTGGACTGCTTGGCTGATTTACGCCCAAAAACCAGCCTCTCAGCAGTGCTTGGCAAAGTATACAAACTCTGTACTTCATGGAAACGTAGGGACATCACAGGTAAAGAAATCCTCCATTTACGTTTAAGTAAAAGTCCCAAACTACTGTACAAACCTTTAAATGTATTTTAGTATCAAAAGCGTGTATATTAAGTCATCGCTCTCTCTGTCTCTCTCTCTCTCTCTCTGCTTTCTGAATGTGAACGTCCTGTTCTTGTCGCTGTCTGAAACTCAAACCATCTCCGCCTTCGATTTCAAATGCCTGCCGCATGACCGAGCGTTTCACAGAGTGACGCAAAACAGTCAGCAGGTGATGATGCTACTTCTTCAACACCAAGCACAAATGTAGTGAAGTAAAAGTACAGATATCTGCTGTAGAATGTAGTGGAGTATCCATTAATAAAACTAAAATACAATGAAAATTGTACTCAATTACAGTACCACAGTCAATGTACTCAGTTAGCTTACACCTCTGCCTCACCCGAAATTTAGACAATGCATAAGAGGAATTTATATATAAAGTACAGTATGTAAGATCTGGAGAATTTCTCATTGCTCATTAAAAAATATGCTTTATGGCCTCAGAGTGGCGCAGTGGTTAAAGCGCTCGCCCTATCATCCGGAGATCGCTAGTTCGAATCCCGGGTGGTGCTGTAACCTCTCGCAGCCGGAGGTCTAGAGAGAGCTGATTGGCCGAGCTCTCTCAGAGGGGAGGGATGAGAGGTACTTAGTGCTCCCACATTAATCACGGCTCTACAGCCAGTCAGGGGCGTCTGTGAGCTCGCGCAACGGAGGGAGCGGATAGCGCTGTCCTCCGAGTGTGTTACGCCGCCCCCAACGGTGCGCGAGCGAGCAGTTCGAAAAGATGCGGTCGGCTGGCGTCACGTGGTTCGGAGGAAACACGTGATAGTCTTCGACCCTCCCGGCTGAGTGGTAGTAGTAGCCTTAATGTGGGAGCCCCCTAGTGACGGGGAGGAATTGGACACGACTAAATTAGGGAGAAAATCGGGGAAAAATCCTAAAAAAAAAAAAAAAAAAAAAAAAAATGCTTTATAATTACACAGGAAAAAATACATTCAGTTACAATAAGTAAATAAAAAAACAACTATAAAATTTAAAGGAAGGTAAATGAGGTGCAGAATCACCTTAATGCAGGTCTGATGGAGTTAAACTATACAGCAAGTAGGACACAGGAAAGTTTCTCCAAAGTGTTGCAATCTCTCTCTCTCTCTCTCTCTCTTTTTTTTTTTATAAACGATTCAGAAAAAATGTTCATACCTCTCAGGTTTTTTTTTTTTTTTTTTCCTGGCGTGTTATATGAAACAATTTCATGCCAGCTATTTTTGAATGCTGAAATGGACAAGGATATATGAAGTTCATCTTAAACTATTAGATGACTGTACTGGAAATAAGACTTTACCTTCTGTCCTGCAATAAGAAACGTAAAAACATCATCCATCATTTGTCTGAAAGCTCCAAGAGACAAAACGACTGAGCTGCCAGTGTCCACCTGCGTCCCTGTCTACCAAAGCTAATCCCGTACACCGCGCTCCGACGAGTTTCAGACAAAAATGAACATTGCGCAAATTGAAGAAGCTCCTTAATTTTTTTTTTTTAAATAAAATGCTTTGATTGGCTGAAAGATTCAAGTTTTTAAAAAGTCTATCTTTTTCATTTTTGCATCATTTTATCCTTTTTTTATCGATATTTTTTTCACGATCACTTTGGTGTTGTGCGATCAGACAGGAGGTTGGAGACAGGATGGCGTTAAATTGTCTGCATACATTTACAATAAATAAAATATAGAATGATATAAAAGCAGACTTGAGTCAGCAATCTGCCAATATGAGACGTACAGTACTATTCAGCAAAGCTGCTATATAAAATACTAAACATATTTACACCACATTGCTGGTAAATTCGGCATTCAGAATTTTCATAACGTAATGAGTAATTTTCGAGAACAGGTTTCTATTAATGAGCTCATTCTAATATGTAATAATTTCTATAGGAACAGCTCATGCACATGGACGTACAGTATACGACAGAATATACAAATTGTTAAAAAATATGTCATCTGTAAGATGTTAATTCAGTGTTGACGAAAGGAGTCTCCAGTATCAGTGTTTCCGTAGGTTAAACTCTAAAAATAATTCATCAAGAATGTCTACACACAGACATGAAAAGCTGTGATTTTTTTTTTTGTCCTTGAGTGGATCTGAAATCCTTTGTTTATAGAAAGATCTGTCTATATAAAATTTTATATTTATAGAAAAACACTTACTAGAGGAATCGATGTCTAAGGACATTTGCATATAAAAATGGTGTCTACAGAAAACACTGCCAAAATAAAAATGGAAAAATAAATAAATAATGGAATAATGTACTGTAAGCTCTGCATAGAGGGATATCCATACATAAAAATTATGGCTATAAAAATACTGTCTATAGAAAATCTGCCAATGGAAACGTCTGTCAATGTGTGCGGAAAATAATGTCTATAAGAATTCTGCCATAAACTGTTTATTACAACCTCAGAAGCTCTACAGAAGCTCTGCCGGGAGGAATCGCTGTCTATGAACTATTACATATAAAAGGACTGTCTATAGAAAACTCTGCCTATAGAAATGTCTATAACATTCCTATCAATATAAAACTCTGCACATAGAAAATTCATGTCTATAAAAAATACAGTCAAAACAAGCAAATACAATTATATCTATAGAAACAGCTGAAAGTAAAACAGTTGAAATAGAAAAAATGCTAGAAAATGCTGCCTATAGAAAAGTCTGCATACAGAAATTTCTGTCTATTGAAAACTTTGTATACAAGTTATATTTCTGTCTGTATAACCTTTGGCTCTAAAAATGCCGTCCTTTATAAACCCTGTCTATAGAAAACGCTGTCTATAAAAATCCTGTAAATCGAACAATCTTCCGAAAATTATTTGTCTCTGTCGATAGGAAAGCGTCCATACAAATCTCTGAAAACAGAAAGTCCTCCCCAAAGAAAACTCTATAGAAAACTCTATTCATAGAAAACTGTCTATAAAACTGTTATCCCCGAGATAAAATATAATTACTCCAAGTGGAGATAATAAGTGACCTGTGTGAAAAAAACAAACAAAAAAAACATTAAATCAACACTGTACAGTTTTACTGTAGACAAACTGGCCCTTAGTCAAAATTATTGGTCAAAATGTCTAATTCCGCTGCAAACAAATGGCTTTTTTTTTTTATACTCCATTAAGAATTAAAACTGCTCTAAAGTCAGAGTTTCCGCGGCTGCTGCGTCTGACCCGCTGTACTCATCCGACCAACAGACGCGGCTGCGTTTCTACATTATAATGAACGCTTCCTGAGGGATAAGTGTCATCCTCCTAATGAGCCCACTTCTACACTCCAACACTATGTGTGTGCTGAAGAGCCAGGTAACCTCATCCACTTTAATAATAAAAAGCATGGAGCTGTAATCAGATGCAGTCGAACCATCAACACACACACACATTTTATTTGATTGTCTGAACTGATGAAGATGAACTTAGACGAGATTTTCTACTTTGGAATAGACAGATGGGGGCACTGCAGCTCTCTGTTGCACACTGTCAGAGAAGTGTGTGTGTGTGTGTGTGTGTGTGTGTGTGTGTGTGTGTGTTTCGCGGTCCTGTCTAATACACATTGGAAAAAAAGAAGAAGATCTGGACGGAATTTCTTTGTGTTTAAGTTTCCAAGAAAACCCCAATCAGTGTTCTGACTGTATGATATACTGCAGTGTGTGTGTGTGCAGTAGCAAAATATTTTTATTCTTTAAATATTTTTAAACAACACTGTATAAAAAAAGTCTATAAAATAAAATAATAACATGAATAAAATAATATAAATTGCTAAATTAATTAATAAACATAATCCGGTTATTATTTCAGAGCTTTTCGGGATTTTCAATACCCACAAATCTTCTGGCATATCTGTGAAAGGTTTACAACTTGTTTTTATTTTTAAAGTTTATTGTATATCTTATTATTATATTACTATATATATATATATTATAACCTTTAAAAAAAAAATCAATGTTATTTTTTTTTCTGCTTTGGAGAAATGTGCTTTTAAATTTAGAATATTATTTTATCTTCTTTTATTATGACGAGGAACATACAGTACGTTAGGATACTTAAAAAAAAATATCAATATGATCTCAGTTTAAATCTTGGCAGCTTTTAGTTTAATAAATTATCCTGTCATTTTATAGATACAGTCTTCTAAACAAATTTTTTTCTAAACAGCTCTAAAATGTATAATCATATACAAAACAATAATAAAAAGAGTTCCATTTTTAAAAAAAATCCATGCTTCATTACATCCTTATTTTCTGCTTTGGCTATTTTGCCTTTAATTAGCGGCGTAGCACATAAAGACTGTATTATCTATAAAACACTGTTTAGAGACACATGACAAAGTAAATAATGCAACATACTTATTTTAACCAACGAGAAATATTTGTGTGTTTCATTATCATACATATAACATATACATTTGCACGACTGCTTCACAGCTTATTATTTCTCTCCTCTCGCCTGTAAAACGTCTCATTATTACCAGAATAGAGAAAAGTGCCAGAATAAAAAAAAACAGGATGTTTTTTTAAAATACAGAGTTAAGTTGTGTATCTCTGTTTCTCTGACACACATTTGTATTTTCAGTGGAATAAAATATTAACATGGTAATAAACCCAGCGTTCAAATAAACATAATGTATTTATGTGTGTTTGGTGCTGGTCACAGTAATGCCAGTATAATGCCAGTGTAATGCCAGTGTAATGACGTTGTACTATGGCCTGAGGCAGCGCAAGGCGTTTAGCTCAATGTTTTATGCAGACTGTCATAAAAGTGACTCGCGGTAACTCGTCGCTGATTCAGTTTCACTTTACTGGCGAAAAACAATAGTGTGTCAGACCTGCTTTGAAAAAATTATAATTGGTTTAAACAAACAAACAAACAAACAAAAAAAAAACCTGATGACTTCATAAAAATAAATAAATAAATAAATAAATAAAGTGTAGTGAAAGCTGGACATCTCATTTCTCGCCGTGTCTGTTCGCTCTTGTTTTTAATATAGGCGAAAAAGATGTGTACAATAAAACAATAACAGTCCAGACGCTGTAACAGATACATAAAGAAGATGTCGGGATTCATGCAATGATCAGGAATTTATCTCAGATCAAATACATTTTACAGCAATTGTGTAAAAAAACAAATATAAATTAAACTAGAAATGTGTTTCCACACTCAGAAAAAAATGAATCTGGCCTTGTGTAGCTTGTATTGATGTCCATTTGACTAAAATAAATAAATTAGTTATATACTACATTTTACAGCCATTTAACATTATTTATTTTTGTTGACTTTAAATAATCTACTTGAGTTGAAACTCTTCTAATTTAAATACATTCATTTATAAGAACAATGCCAGTGGGCAGTTTCTGATTGGAAGGTTCGGGGTTCGAGCCACCAAGTTGGCCCTGTTGAGGCCTTGAGCAAGAGGCCCTTAACCCTATCTGAATCCTGTACTCTAGCTGACCCTGCGCTCTGAACCACAGCTTCCCAACTAGGATATGCAAAAAATTGTATGCAAGTTTCTTTTGGGATTAATAAAGCACTTACGACCATTATGAGACATTTTTGTGCTCTTGCTTCACAGGGCGCTCCAAGGTACAATCACTCATATCAGTTGGAAAAAAACGAGGGATGAACGCAAATAGGGGACAATAATTGTTTAGAAAGATTAAGACTGAGATTAAGAGAAGATACCTTAAGAAGAACAACAATGTGTTAGCTTGAGCAGTGCTATGAAACGGGATCAGTTCCAGGATTCCTCACAGATACCATAAAGCTTACGGAGGCTCAGATGCCTTCTATACAGTGGTATTTACATACTGTATCACCTCCACACATCCTCCTGTACGAGATAAATCATCTCTAGAGGACGCATAATATCTAATACAACGTGAATGCGCTGGAATTCGTTGCCATACCGGATTGTTCAGAGAATAAAAGCAAGAGGAAAAAAATATATATACTTTTTTCTTTTTTTTTTGATTAACTGTGAGATAGCATTGTACTCTCTTTCTGAGCCTGTGGTGAGGGACTTATTTGATCACTTAGCTGTTTCTTAAGAGAGGTTCCTTTTTCACAGAACACACGAGAAGTGAATGACGGAGGCGTGAGGTGAAGCGTGAGGCTGCAGGAGCGAGACTTAGGATGTGCATGTGATAGAAGTTTACAGCAGAGTTCAGCGCAGTGCACGATGCACGGCAAAGTCAAACGCTGCTCTGTAGAATTTTTTTTTTTTTTGAATATTTGTGATTCATAATTCAGTTGAATTCGGTGATGCAGAACCTGAGCATTTAGCATACAGTATACTTCAACTGTAGTTACAGTAAGTCTAGAGTATAAAATATAAAATACACCAGTGTGCTGTTTATACAGTACATATAATATAATATAATATAATAAATATATATATATATATTAATGATGTTCTATATTTTATCATATTCTAATATTGATTTAAATATAATATGAAATACATTTTTCAATTCTTGCTCGAAGTATTTCTTCAGCAATGATTATGAATACTTGTTCAGTACTGGTATTTGATTTTGAGTGTAGTTATTAAAATAGAAATAATATCATATTGAAGAATATTAAACAATTATAATTTGCCTGTAGTATAAACTAACGCAATCTACATTATTTTTTTGTATACATTATAACTTATACTAAAATAAGATTCTTTTTACTGTATAGGTGTATTATTATGTACTTTATAGGTTTTCTATGTTTTAAAGGAAATAGTTTCAGATATAAACACACCCTATAATACAACACAATACTCAGATACTTCCTTAAATAATCTTTTCCTCACTATCTATTGCATTACAATTTAATAATATTATTTATTTTTAAAATTCATGTGCATCTATATTTGTACTTGCAAAACAGAAATATAAACTACAGAGATATATTTTATTATCACTTAATGTATTTTTGATTTTGTATATCGGTATTTAAACATATTACATGTTACATACTGTACATTATGGGTGTGTCATATAGAATATATTTGAATATACTTGAATGCATTTTATTTCTCTATATGTCATAAAATAAACAGTGTATAAATTGCAATTATTATAACATTCAAAGTTCTTTTGCAAATAGTCTATTATTGTACATATAATTTTTCAGGTATTGTATAATATATTCCAAGACTGTGTTCAATGATATGAATAAATAATAAAATGAAGGAAAAGTTACACATACCTGTCCGATATGCATGCTCGTGTCACAGGTCAAAGGTCGTGCAGAGGTCAGATCGTTCGACCCCAGCAGTGTTGATATGATGCCGTTACGGTCCACTTTGCGGATCATCGTCCCGTCAACGAAGTAGATTAATCCATTTTTATCCACGGCAATGCCTGCAGGAAGAAAGGGGAGAGATATATATGGACATATAGGTGTCAGAACCCACACACACACACACACACACACACACACACACAGAGCAGCTACATGTGTCACATTTGGCCCTGCATTTTTCAGGTCACGATGAAAGGCCGTGCTGTGAATTATTCACATTTTGCTTTGACTGTGCTGAATAATTTGTGAAGGTAAAAGGACTAGAGTACACACACACACACACACACACACACACACACACACACACACACACACACACTGGATTTTCCTCACACAGTGTCAAAATCAAAGTGAACAACAGTTGAATTCCACGCTGATTAGAGATAACACAGCACCATCACATTTTATTCTGCGTGTGTGTGTGTGTGTGTGTGTTTTAGATGCCAACCCAGTGCTTACCGAACATCTGTTTGTTGCCATGGGGACAGTAATAGCTAAAATAACTCTTGTATGCAGCCAAGAGGAGTTACACTTAGTGTGTGTGTGTGTGCGTGTGTGCGTGTGTGCGCGCGCTCTGGGCACCCTTCCACAAAAAAAAAAAAAAAAAAAATCCCTCAGCGCCATGACCAGTGGCCTAATCAAAGTGGCAGAGCATAGTGTGTGTGTGTGTGTGTGTGTGTGTGTGTGTGTGGTTTTCTACACGATGACTAATGTGCTTTGTTAAACTAAAAGTGAAAAATGCGCACACACAAAAACACGTGCACGCACACGTGCGCGCATGCACATGCAGCATGTACACAAAGAGTGTGTATGAGTGATGAGGCGAGTGTTTTATTTGCTCAGCAGATCCGCTCGGCGTGATTCCTCCAGTGTCATCATAACAGCATCAGTGCGGACATTAGAGATTCTCTCCCACACACACACACGCACACGCACACACACACACACACACACACACACACACGCGCGCAGAAAAGAAGTAGTATCTGTATATATTTAGGTGGTAATTTGTAACACAGCTACCTTTAGGACCCAGCAGCAGAGCCTCGGTGGCCTTTCCTCCGTCCCCACAGCGGTTCTCGTCGAAGGGTAAGCACTGCTCTCCGGTTCCTGCCACCACCTCAGCGTTCTGCAGCAGCTCCTTCACTCCTGTCAGAACTTTGGGTCTGAAGATCCTGCGTGAGTTTGTATCGGACACGTACAGCTGCCCCGACATCGGGTCCGTCGCCAGGTAGTACTTATGCGCTGGATTGTTGCTATGGAGACGGAGGAAGGAAATGTTTTATTTACTCGTCATGAAACACAGGCTAAAAACTGACCTTCATCCCTAAACACTGACCTTCAACTCTAAACACTGACCTTCAACCCTAAAAACTGACCTTTAAAAATAAACACTGACCTTCATCCCTAAACACTGACCTTTAACTATAAGCACTGACCTTTATCCCTAAACACTGATCTTTAACTCTAAACACTGACCCTTAACCCTAAACACTGACCTTCAACCCTAAACACTGACCTTTAAAAATAAACACTGACCTTCAACCCTAACTGAAATTCAACCTTTTGTTCAAAATCCTTAAACCTTAATCTAACACTCAATCACAAGACTAATGTCCAACTCTATATTTAATGTCCAAACCTAAGATTAATGTCCAAAGTTAAGAATAATGTCCAAATCTAAGACTAATATCCAAAGTCTATCATCCAACCCTAAGTCTAATGTCCAACCCTAAGTCTAATGTCTAATTCTAGGTCTAAAGCAAAACACTAAGTTTAATGTTTAATGTCTAAGACTAATGTCCAAATCTAAGACTTATGTCAAACCCAAGATCTTTCAAGCCTAAGATTAATGTCCAAACCTAAGGTTAGTGTCCAACCCTAAGTCTAACATCCAACACTAGGACTAATGTCTAACCCTAGGACTACTGTCCAATCCTAGGTCTAAAGTCCTACCCTAAGTCTAATGTCTAATCCTAGGTCTAAAGTCCTACCCTAAGTCTAATGTCTAATCCTAGGTCTAAAGTCCTACCCTAAGTCTAATGTCTAATCCTAGGTCTAAAGTCCTACCCTAAGTCTAATCCTAGGTCTAAAGCAAAACATTAAGTTTATTGTCTAACCCTAAGACTAACATCCAAATCTAAGACTTATGTCAAACCCAAGATCTTTCAAGCCTAAGTCTAAGGTCTAACCCTAAGACTAATATCCAAACCTAAGATTAATGTCTAACGCTAAATCTAACATCCAACACTAGGACTAATGCCTAACCTTAATGATAATATCTATTACGACCTCTTATCCCTAACGCCGCGTGTACAGAATCAGAGCAACGCCGAGGTTCACGAAGGAGAAAAATACACTACAGAAAATAACAACATTTAAAGGAAAAACAACATTTACAATCACGCCTAACAAGAACGCTCTGAATGTGAGAGTAAAACCTCGCAGTGTGATCACTCAGCTGCTCGTCTTTTATATGGAGTGGAAGAGAACGGAGGCGCGGTTTAACACGACACATAAAGAGCACAGGAGACAAAAGCTGAGCGGAGAATATTGTGGATAACACACACACACTCTCACACTCTCTCTCTCTCTCTCACACACTCTCGGCAAAAAACTCAAATAGTGGAAAACTCTTGTATTTACTGTTCAAAGAGACGGAGATCTGAGAAATCACAAAGCTTCTGTGTCCTGAAACCTGACATTACAGCTTTACTCCTGACACTGGAGACTCCTTCCATGTCAGCGCTGTTAAATCAATGTCTGTTTACTTCAGATCCATAACTACATGTGATATCTGTTTACGAGCTGTTACTATAGAAACGATAACGTATCAGAGTGAGCTCGCGACTGTCGGAGCTGCCGCTGATGGAGAATTAATCAACAGCTTCTGACCAATCAGGATCCAGAATTTAGCCATAAATGTCTGTGGGACGTGTGCAGCGAGGTAACCACCTAGATATTTTATTTAAAAAAGGAAAAAAAAAAAGAATGATTTCCTCGCTGGAAGACTTCAACAGAAAGCTGATGTGTAAGGTGGCCATGTTGATTTTTTGGGAGTGTATTACATGTGAGCTGAACCGAGCTGTGTGTCGTGTTCGTCTGAGTGTAATTCGGCGTGACCGCAGAGCACGACAGTGTGACGCGACCATAATAACTGCCACCGATCCGATCTGTCACTTCCTGTCCGTCATCCTCACACACTCTGCCTGACAGGAAGGAAAGAAAGAAAAAAAAAACCACAAGATGGCAAACGTCTTTCGAGGAGAATCAACAACGTGTCACGACGTGTCAATTACAAGAGGCTAAGAATAGTGTGAGGCAGAAACCTGGCCACCATCCGCGGGTACGTGTGCGTGTGTGTGTGTGTGTTTTCTTTTGTGTGCATGGTTGGGGCTGAACAGATGAGTCTCTAATCTTTCAGCACATGTCTCTCTCCGTCGTCTTTAACACGCCCTCATTGACCTTCCTGACGAGGAGAGATTTAGAGAAAATGGACGTGGAAGCAGATTTACATCACTACATCAACCCGGTTCTGCGTCTGGCGAGAGTTTAGGAGGAAGACAGGGAAAAAGATAGAGATCGGAAAATGAATAAGAGAAGATACAAAGAGAAGGAGGGAAGGAGAAGTGTTGAGGGACAGAGAGGAACGAGACAATGTAGCAGCAGACAACGTTTACAAGACAAAAGAAATAAAGAGCTGAAAGAGAGTGAAGCGAGAGAGGTGTGCACTTAGAGAGGGAGAAATAGAAAAGAGAACGAGGGAAAGACAGAAAGGACAGACTGCGTGGGGAGAAATAAAAAGGACATCAATGAAAAGAGGTAAAGATGGGGAAGGAAATGAGGAAATGCGGCAGTAGACAGAGAGAGAGAGAGAGAGAGAGTCGTGTTTGCAGGTGTATTAATAATAGAAGGCGACTGAGCAAAATTTCAGTGTGTGAAAGACACTCAGGGATTCTCACTCACTCACTCACTCACTCACTCACACACTCTCTCTTTCTCTCTCTAAAGGCTTACCTGTGTCTGAAGTCTTTATTTCTGACAGGAGGAAAAGCGTAAAAGGAGAAAGAGGAAGAGAAGAAGAAGACAGCAAAGAGGTTAGGACACAGTGAGCTCCATCATGTCTCGCTGTCACACCCACACCCACACACACCCACTTACACGCCCACACACACCCACAACCCCCCCCAGCGGCTCTGTCTCATGTACAGCTCGTCTCCTCCGTACACTCAGCTCAGTCTCGCCATGCTACAGACAGACAGAGAGACAGAGAGACAGACAGGTAATAATACTATATTGATAAAAGTTCTACTTCTAGTCAAAGTAAACAGTTTGGCCTGAACAGAGCATATATATATATACACACACACACACACACACACACACACACACACACACACACACACACACACACACACACACACACGCAGGGTCACAGCTCAGTTTCCATCTTCAATTAAAGAAGCTAATCAAAATATAACGACGCGGCTAATAACACAATTAGCATCACGCTGCTAGCCGCTGTTAGCATTCGGAGCCAATGTCTCAGTCTATTACTCTCAGGGTCACAACGCGCCGAGTCTCATCTCAGGATCATAAACACCAATTTATCTCAACTTCATTCATTAAAATGTAAAAAATAAAATAAAAGGACCTTTTTTTTTTTTTTAAAGCTAAGCACATCTAAAGTGATGTTATTCTAAATCAAATATATTAGATCAATAAAAATAGATGTAAAAATAGATTTAAAAAAACTTTATATTTTAGAAAATAACGAGCTGAATAAGTGTCTAGGAATTAGATAAATTCCCTAAACATTCGATAAAAATTAAGAACTTCCTGTTTCATGTTTTAACAAAACAACATTAACAAATAGTAATTAACATAATAATAATAACAACACGGCCAATAATGAGAAAAAATCTGAATGTTTTTTTTCTTTAATTAAATTAGTAGCTAGAATCTTTTATTATAAAATCAATGTTTTAAAATGAGCCTTTTTTTTATCAGTGGCTAGCATCTTTTTGTTAGTTTTTAAAGTAGAAAAATCTTTTCACATGTAAAATCAATAACTTGCATCTTTTTATTTTCAACGTCAGCTGAACATTATTCCTGTGTATGTTTAGGTGAGGAACTGAATTTTATTC